>SNQJ01S0054562.1:53304-76253 GCA_010110895.2 Picea sitchensis
ACATTCTTGAGGCACGAAAACCGAGGCAAGCTTGGGAACGGTTTTCGAGGCAATCCTTGAAGAATTTTCTGAAGGAGGACGGTCGTACAGAAGAGAAGGTACAACAGCCTGTTGTGGCATGAATTTCAAGGTGCCAACTTTCAACAAATCCGTACAGCTGTACGGACTGTGGCACGGTTTTCAAGACAGATTTGTGTGGGACAGTTTTGTGCTGTAAGAGGTATTTCTCTTGGCTGAAAAGTGTTATTGATGCTATTCTGAACTTTCTTGAAGCAAAATAATAATATCTCTCTCTCTCGTTGGGTTTCCCCACATTGGGGTTTTCCCTGGCATTTGCCTAAATTTCTGTGAGTTATGGGTTGCTGTCCATTGTGCATTTCCGTTGCATATTTTGCTTAACAATGTGTATTTCTGCTTATAGAAATTTCTGAATGTGGGTATTCATTTTTGAAATTTAAGAAGACAGTTATCTCTAGGTTGCTAAGTGTTTGACGAAATGTGTGAATGAAATATTTCTGATTTTGTCATTAAAAAATCAACATTGTTGACTATCTCGGTTTGCCCATCCGTCTGAGGGTGATAGCTGGTACTAGGGGTCAAGGCCGTACCAACCAATTTGAACAACTCCTACCAAAAGGTACTCATGAACTTGCTATCCCTGTCACTGACAATGGTCTTGGGTAGATCGTGCAACCTGAAAATCTCCCTGAAAAACAGTTCGGCCACCTGTGCTGCGTTGAAGTCTGTGGCCTTTCGTCAATCTGTCTACCACCACAAAAATGCAGTCCCTCCCTTGTGTTCTTAGCAACCCGGTGATGAAGTCCATGGATATAGTAATCCTGCCGAGTGAGTATGCTCTTCCTTGCTCACCTGGCATGTAGTACACTCCTTTACATGTTTTATTACATCCTCCTTGAGGCCCTTCCATTAGAACCTCTCTCTTACCTCCATGTACGTCTTGCTGATCCCCTAGTGCCCTGCCATCGTGAGTCATGACATGCCTGCAATACCTTGGCCTTGAAAGCCGATCCAGGAACCAAAAAGATTTTGCCCTTGTAGTAGATGAGGTCATTTATAATCCTGAAGTTATCATCCTGTACCTGTCCATCCAGTAGCTGACAAGCGAACTGATCCTTCGCATACTCCATCACCAAGTGGTCTTTCCAGTCAACCGATACACTTGTCATGGCAAAGATGGATGGCCTCCTAGACAATGCATCAGCCACCACGTTGTTCTTCCCTTTGACAAATTCAATGTCAAAGTCGTAGGCTTGTATTCGGCTTACCCATTTTTGTTGCCTCTCATTTAAGTCCTTCTGCTCCAAAAGGTATTTGAGACTGTTATGATCCGATCTGACCACAAACTGTGCACCTACCAGATATTGCCGGAATTTGGCTAGTGCATGCATGATAGCCAACATTTCTTTGTCATAAATGCTGTAGAGTAGCTCAGGACCCCTGAGTTTTCGGCTCTCATAGGCAAGAGGGTGCCTATTCTGCATCAGTACAACCCCTATCCGTTCTCCTGAGGCATCACACTCCAAGGTGAAAGGTAGGCCGAATCTGGAAGAGCTAGGACGAGGCACGTACTCATCATTTGAGCTTCCTCATTCCATTTGAAGGCTCCTTTCTTAGTCAAATCGATCAAGGGTGCACACAGCTAAGAAAAACCCTTGACAAATTTCCTGTAGTACGTGCATATGCCCAGAAATCCTCTTAACTCTGTGAGTGTCTTAGGAGTAGGCCACTCCATAATGGCTTTTATTTTTTCTTGATGTACTTGCACCCCTTTTGCTCCAATGATGTGCCCCAAGTAAAGCACCTCTGTCATTCCAAACTCACATTTGGACTCCTTAGCGTATTGTGACTGTTCCTCCATGATTGACAAAATCTGATAAACATGCCGGAGGTGTTCCTCCCACGTCTTGCTGTAAATGAGCAAGTCATCAAAAAATACCAACAGGTGCTTCCTCAGTTGCTTGTTGAACACGTGGTTCATACAAGATTGGAATGTGGCTGGGGCATTCGTCAACCCGAAGGGCATCACTAAGAACTCATAATGGTCGTAATGACATCTGAAGGATATTTTTGAGATGTCCTCCTCCCTCATCTTGATCTGATGATAGCCAGAACGAAGGTCAATCTTTGTGAAGTAGACAACTCCGTGCAATTCGTCTAGCAACTCATCAATCCTTGGGATTGGGTACCTGTTTTTGATTGTCTTTTTATTCAAGGCCCTGAAGTCAATGCACATACTCATAGTGTCGTCTTTCTTCTTATCCAGCACTACTGAAGAAGCAAAAGGGCTAGTGCTCGGCCTGATGTGCCCCATGTCCAAAAGTTCCTTGATGGCCTTTTCTATCTCGTCCTTGTACTTCTTCGGATGCTTGTAAGGTGTGGTGATGACTGGTTTAGCTCCTCCCTCTAGCCCAATAATATGCTCAAACCCCCTGTCTAGTGGCACCCCTGGAGGAATCAGTCCAAACACCTTGTGGTGCTTGTCAAGGATTTCTTGGATCTCAGGGGTGTAGTGAATCTTACCCTACTCATCCACACGTGCTGAAATCCTACATTTTGCCGCATATACTATCTCATCTCTTTGGAAGATGGCCTCCATCCCCTTGGCCGTGACCACCTTTGCAACATTCCTTGTCATGCCTCGGAGCACTACCTTTTGTCCACCCTCCTCTGTAAACAACATCTCCATGGTTTTGTAGTTGGTGGTGATAGGCCCCAACGTATTGAGCCACTAAACTCCAAGGATGATGTTGGTATTTGGAAGGTCCATGACATAGACGTCCTGTACCGGCTCATGCCTACCCAATGTAAGCTTCATACCAGGAATGTACCTGTCACAAGGCATAGTGCTTCCCCCTGCTACCTCGACCTTGAATCCTTCAAACTCTACTGTGGGTATATGCCTCCTTTTCAGCAATGCTGAATCAATGAAGTTATGAGAGGCTCCCCCATCAATCAGGACCGATACCTTCTGTCCCTGCAAGACTCCCCTCATCCAGAAGGTGTTATTATTTAGGCACTCCGCTGATAGATGCTAAGTTGGCTTTCTCCTTAGCCGTACTGTCCTGTCCTGGGATCTCCTCCTCTGCTATCTCAATGGTTTCAGCCTCCATGTTCTGTATCTGGCCGATCTCCTCCTCTTCCTTGTTGTCTGAAGTGACTTCTATGTAATGCACTTGACCACGGCCCATGCACTTGTGTGCCGGGTTCCATGGTTCTTTACAAGTGAAGCAAAGTTGCTTCCTCCTTAGTTCCCTCCTGGTGTTCTCGTCCACTCTGCCACAGCCCCTGTCAAAACCTCGTGGGTCACGTCTTCCCTGATTCATTGGAGGCCTTTGGTCTCTTCCCCGAGCGTTAAGAGGTGGTCTGGGTATAAATTTCGGCTTAGCAACTGGTCCTAGATCCCTTGTCCTCCAGATAGCATCCTGTAGGTTGGTAGGCTTAAAAGCCTTTACCCAACCCTTAAAGGGCTCCATCAGCCCTTTAGTGAAGAGCATCATGAGTCTGTTTGGTGATATATCTTGCACCATCACGACCAACCTCTTAAATTCTTCAATGAATGCCTTAGCCGTACCTGTTTGTCTCAGCTGTGTGAGCTCCCTGAAGTGCAACTCCGGATCTCCTTGATCAAATCTATCAATGAGCCTCTGAGTAAATTCTGTGTAGGACACTATCTAATTGTGGCCTAGTGTGGTGAGTCCATGGTACCACCAATCATGAGCCTTGCCATCTAAATACATGGTGGCAAATTTGATGGCTTCCATCTCTCTCATGGGATTAAGCTGTAGATAGGTATCCAGCTTTTGCACCCATGCTTGTGCTGTCATCTTGGCCGTCCCATCAAAGTATGGGATCTCTATCTTCCCTGCTCTTCGTTCAAACTCAAAACTGCTCCTGTGGTTCGTCCTTGGCTTATTTCTGAACTTGAGTTGGCAATATTGATCCAGGGACTTTTGCCTCTGAATGATCATGTCCAGGCCGTAGTACTCCTTAGTACACCGTGCCATCTGCTCCACAAAGTCGTCCACCTGCTCCTGCTGCATCTGTTCATCTGTGAATGTGGGCAAGTATGGTCTAGGGTTAGCCTTGCTACCCATTTGTCCATATGACGTGCCTCCTCCATGGATTCCCTCGGATCTGGGAGCTTTCTCCGGATTGTATCTAATTTCACCATGGGATCCACCAGACCCACTAGCCACCTTGTCTCCATACGTCTCAGGGTCTTTTCCCTGATGAGTCATCTTCATCAATAGCTGGGTTATCATCGTCTGGTTCTCATCAATTTTTCTCAGATTCCCATCTACCTTCTTTAAGGTCTCAGTGATCTCGGCCTGTTCCCTTCGGTTTGTCTTCTGGCTTTCCTGCAAGTGATGGACCAAGTTGCTCTCTGTAAGATTTAGGGTCTTATGGAATTCGGCTTCTAAGTAGGCCAAGCCTTGTGGCTCTCGGTTATCTCCTGAACCCTCCATTTTGGCTTCTGTTTCACTGGTTTGTTTCTTCCTTCTGCCCATAAAGATCCCACTGTACCTCTGCATGCGCTAATCCCCCACAGGTTTGGAGGATCAAAGCTCTGATATCACTGTAATGATCCTAAGCCAATTTTTCGCTTGGAATCACTAACTAACCATTGATTTGATTATTATTTGATGTGTATGCAGGTTGACCATGAATATTTCGGCCTTAGGGTTTATTCAATTATTTAACCATGGATTTACACAAACATCATTGCCATCATATGAAGATCATCAACACTACACAAGATAGGAACCATAAGCAAATAGCTRAACTTTATTATAAGAAAGCAAGCACCTGATACAATAGAGAAGCAGATCTGAATATATGGCTTCAAGGCAATACTAGAGCTGTATACAAAATGCTCCCGGAGATACAAATCAAGCCTCCCAAAGGCTGCCAATAGAAGATGAACTCTCAACTGCAAGACTAGGGTTTTGGCCTCCCCCCAAGCAACTGGTACGGCCCTGATGACTGCTGCTATGGCCTGTTGAAGACAAAGGACACCAAGGGTTCGGCCCTCCTGAAGATATAGACCTTTTGATGTTGCCAAACTCTTCCTAATGATAGATTAGGGTAAGGGAAGCCTCCTCCTGAAGTATGAAGCTCAAACACTGAAGTCTCCTCCTCAAACTGGAGAAACCCTAGGATGGTACGACCCTCCTGAAACCCTGAATATGGCCAATAGTACGGCCTAGCTGAATGAGGTCTCTGAATCGTCTGAAACTCTCCCAGATGATAGATTGGGCATCCACAAGCACTAGAGAGAAGTCTCAAGATCAAATCTAGCCTATAGCCTTCTAGATCTGAGAATTGTTGAATCTCCAAGTCGTACCCTTCCTCTTGAAATCGTCCCAATCTGCAGTAAATGATAGGGACGTGATAACTCCTCCGAGAAGCCCTCAAACTGATGAGCAAGGGCTTGCAAGCAAAACCCTAATGCTGGAAAACTCTCAAGCTTCTTCCCTTGGCTGGATCGAACTCTTCCTCAACAATTGGTGCGCCCCTGCAAGAAAATCCTAGCTGGTACGACCCTGCTGATCCAAATGTTACGACCCTGCTAATCCTCTTGGATAGATGATAGTTGTAGAATGGTGTGGGTGGAGTATTTCATCCTCGAGACCAAGGTTGGAGCTAGGTGAGTGGAATCTTTCACCTCTGAGCTGCTCACTAGGGTTTGTAATATCAAAACCCTCAAAATTGTATGCTCAAGAGCATCAACAAGCAAAATACCAAAATCCAGAATGAATAATAGGTGCACCCTAGCCTTCCCTTTATACTTTTCTTCTATTTCTTTGTTGAGTTAGATTAACCCCTAGGGTTAACTCCTAACTCAACCTCCAACGCTTCTATTCCTCCATTGAGTTATCTTTTAACTCTTTTTCACCTTTTCATCAAGTCAACTTAATAATATAACTTTAGTTTGGTTGACCCTTCCCCTTAGTGTGAGACTATGGCCTAGTGGGGATGCCTAGGCCAGTGAGTCTTCTCAATACCTCTTCAGCAAGAGGTGGGGGACATTACAAAATTCCATATTCTCTTTAAAGTATTTCTTCGGTGTTGTGTTCATTTATCTCTTGTTACAGACATGATAGTTAATATTGCCCCGACGGGGAATTTCATACATATAACATCAAGTGGGGGTCGGTCGAGTGGGAATACACTTATATGGAGATAGAGTTGCCCCCCAAAAAACTTCACCTTTCTGTTCTGTAGGGACCTTACCTTTCTTCGCAAGAAAGACTCTACCTTTCTTTTGGCCTTTAAGGATCAACAGGTTTTACGCCCGGTAGCCCGTTTGGGGTTTGAAATGACGTTTTTAGTTCCCAATTCAGGACCTTACTTTTTTGTAATGATCTTACCTTAAGCCTTGGTGAAGTTGGAATATCTCCTTGGCCTTCTTGCTCTTGTAGAAATTACCCCTTAGGGGTTGTTATGGTTTCTTCTAGGTCATATAGGTGCACTGAAGGCTTGCCATAATTGATTCAGAG
Organism: Picea sitchensis; assembly: GCA_010110895.2. Classification (NCBI taxonomy): domain Eukaryota; kingdom Viridiplantae; phylum Streptophyta; class Pinopsida; order Pinales; family Pinaceae; genus Picea; species Picea sitchensis. Next base: position 59,826 of record SNQJ01S0054562.1, read on the forward strand.
GCCATTATAGTATAGGCCCTTCCATAGCCTTCTCGGGGGGTCATGCCGTTATGACGTAATGAAACTTTGATAAGCCCTGTGTCCCAACCAGCCAAAGAGCATACCAACGAAACCCTAAGCGACGTGACATAATAACCCCTTTGAAACCCTCTACAAAGTGACCATGAGTTAAGAGTGGCTGAGAGTTAGTTAAGGTTACCTTCAGGCCTAGTTACCTATTGGAGGGTACATTGGCTTTCTGAACTTGACTTGTCGGGGAGGAGCAGAGCGGACCACTGCCAAGGGAGCGGATCACTGTCGGGGAGGAGCAGAGTGGACCACTGCCCAGGGAGCGGATCACTGTCGTGGCAAGAACCATAACTCATATATAATGTTCAGTGATATATGGTACCTAACCTGGTTACTAGCTAGCTTACAACTAGCTAACCCCTGCGCTCAAGAACCATAGCATACAGTTGATTACTGCCCGAAAACCCCCCTTTCCAGCGAAACACCTCGGGGGATCGTGATGTAATGAAACACCTATCAATTCTCAGGAGTTAAGGCCTAGTTACCAGAAGTTAAGACCTAACAAAGCACCCTTTCCTTTATGAAGTGACCGTGAACGAGGGCTTAGTTACTGAAGTAACTGGGAGTTTGGACGGGAAGAAATATCAATGGTTGGGAGGGCTTATCCAAGGCCTAGTTACCATAGCCTTCACTGCCCACTATTTCTAGCCCTGGAAGGAAGGAGTGGGCTACTCTTTTTAGCCCCGGATGGAGCGGGATGAAACCCTCATGAACTCTATCCTTTGCAACGAAACACTTCATCCGCGTAATGAAACAATTCACCAACTAGCCCCTTGTCCCCAAGCCGAGTGAGTTCCCAACCAAAGTGGAGGGCTACCAGAGTCTAGGCCTAGAGAGTGAAAGAGTGATCCAAAAGAGTGAAAGCCCTTCTATTCTCTTTCCTGTTACAAAACGTCTCTTCCTTGGCTTTCAAGCTATTCTCTTTCCTGTGATGAAATGTCTCTGACCTGTCTTGTAACAAATAACCATTTAGATTGAACACGATCTTTGGTTCAGATATAGACAGCCTTGGTTTTGTTTTGTTTGATATATTGGCTTCCAAGGAAAGCGTTAGCTCATGCCTATGTGTTAGCTTGTTCCCTTGTCTATATGAGCTCCGGTAACTACTAGCATTAGCTCAGGCAACTAGGCATTAGCATATAATAAGCGTTGGAGCGTGCCTATGCGTTAGCTCGTACCCTTCGACATTAGCTTCTAATAGAGTTAGAGCATGCACGTACCCTTGAGCGAAAGCTAGGGAAGGAGCAAAACTCAACTATTTGTTTCACGGAGGGGGGGTGAACGAGTTTAGGAGTGAACCCCTACGCCGCTCACTCACAGGGAAGGGGCTTACTTACTCATCTAGCTACTCACTTACCCACTAGCTTACTCAACTAGCTTACTCACTAATTCACTTGAACGCATAAGCTAATATAGAAACTCACTCTCCTAACCCATAGCTCAATAACCCTCAATAACCGTCAATAACCCTCAATAAAACCCATGCTAACTAACCCTCACCTATGCTCAATAATCACCATAACTCACCTCAATAATTATCATAGCTCACCCATGCTCAATAACCCTCACCCTACTGCTCAATAACTATCTCAGCTAGCTTACTCACTCACTAGCTTACTCAACTAGCTAAAGAAGGGAAGCCCACCTAATTGGCTCAACTGCTTTCATTGTTTCTATGATGTTCTCAGGAGCAACACCCCAATTGTGGGAAGTGGGAAGAGATATTCAACGACAAATCATTTCCTATTCTCATAGAGCTGGTATGAGCATGATAATTACGCCCTCTCGTCCCATTTATGTGTTTCAATATTCCTCCCTCACCCTCCTACCTCAGGTGAGCCATCCTTCCTCTTTCATTTATACGTATATAGGAATGGATAAGAAAATGATATAATGGAACATGCATCGAGCCGGAGGTGTTTCTAGTTGAACTTGGGTTGTAGTGGTTTGGTTAGCCTCAACTTCGAAAGGATCGTGAGCTAAGCTACTATATTAATTCTATCCCATGTTGCTCATGTTTGGTGGACCATACTTGGGTTTTCGAAGCGAGGTTGAGTAATTGGTCAACTCACCAGGCTCATGACCTGAAGATTGCAGGTTCAAATCTTGCCCCCGCCTTAGCCTTAAAGTTTAAAGCGAAAATCCTCTCGGGAAAGCCCTGGACGAAGGTGATCCTTATAACTAACAAGAATGCTCTCTATCTATAAGGAGTTAGTTCGTTATTACATTTTTTTTTTCGCATAATCTGAATTGATACATACATAATTTGAATTCATACGTTTCCCATCATTTGTCTGTTACATACATATTGAAATGTCTCTGTTCTGTCTCGTTACCGGGCATCCACTCGAACCATTCCACTATACTGTACTGATGCGATATGTGTGGCCCAACCCAGAACCATGCGGAGTAGACTTGATGTCATCTCTGCATTGCTCTAGCCTAAGTCATAGGGTTCGCCGAACCTAAAGCTTGAGGTTCGAAATTCGACAAACCTCAAGGTTCGCCGAACCTAATGCCAAACCTGAACAAACTTGAATGCGTGCACAAATTCGAACCTTAGAACGAATTTGAAGGAGAATTTTATTGAGGTTTGGGATGAGGTTTCATTAGGGTTCAATATATATAGCCGAACCTCATCCGAACCTTACTGGAAAATTCAAACCCGAATCGAACCTAATCGTTGCTGATCCAGAACTTGAATTCGAACCATGTGACTTAGGCTCTAGCTACTTAGATTCTTTAGTTCACTAAGGCTTGAAAGATGGTTACTACCTACCAAGCTCACTTCCAAGTCCTGTTCCCTCTGGGTTGGAGAGATTATTATCTAGAGCGAGGAGTGGGAAAGAGGAACAAATGGCCGCGTACATGCCTGGAAGATGTTTTAGCAGTGGTGCATCCAATCAGATCGAACATAGATAAGTGGGTGAAAAAGGGCTTTAGAATAGAGAGCGTCAACAAAGCTCTTTGTTGAGTGAATGTGATCATGACGGGACTCCAGGAGTAAAGAAAGGCCCGACTAACTCTATGCCAACAACTGCGGTAAGAGATGAGCTTGATCTCCTTCCTGCTGGGTTTCGTTCATTCAATCAATCTACTTCTATTTATAATTGCGAATCGGTCCCTATTAGAGGAAAGGCTATCTATCAATGGGCAAACAAAAGTGACGAAGTTTCTCTGATTACAGAAGGAGGAAATAGTGGGTCAACACAACTATGATATTCTTTCCAACCTGACATATCTAGTTAGGTCGGGCTGTCCACCCGGTCCTTTCTCCTCTAGTGATGCTTTAGTTCGCTGGATGTTTAAAGTCCAGGGAAAGCATGCAGGTTTTCTTGATCATAAATCGATTTTTCTCTACTTTTTCTGGTTCCCCGCTATAATAAGTTGTCCCACATAAGCGAGATAAAGCCCCGATAATCAGTAGGAAGTCGTCAATGACTCACTGATCAATAGGTAGGTGCGGAATTCAAACCTTCGAGCTTAAGATCCTGCTAATCAAGCTACTCTTTTGATTTCCCATGACACGATGTATGAGGGCGATGACTTGGTACAATAACTATTTCCTTTTCCACTGTCTTTTACCTCGGATGCCTTTAGATAACTCTTTCTTGAGAACTATTTCCTTTGCCTTTCCTTTCACTTCGGATGCCTCGTGATAACTATATCCTCTTGCAATAACTACTATTTGTACGTCTCTTTGCCCTTGCCATTGTTCGGTAAAATGACTCTATTGCTTCCAACTTTGCAGCTTCAAGCCATGAATTAAGATAATATGGGAGCGAAACAACCAACTAGCGTAGGAGGAAGACAACTAGCCCGAAGACGAGAACAAGGGAGGTCTAGGTGCCAGATGATTAGCTATAGAAGGACGAGGTACCAATTTATTATGATTTTCCTTCCTCAAGCTACTTAGATGCTTCAGTGAGCGAATTCTAGTAGCTCCTTAGATGTTTCAATTCGCTAAGTCCAGGCCAATTTGGTATACTTTGGGCTTTTTTCTCTGTGACCGAAGTACAAGAAACTTGATAACTTACATGGGGTCCTAGGTTGGTGTGATGCTTGAAGGGGATACTAAAGTGAATTATCTTACATGGCTTATGTCTTAAGTTGCAACTTACTTTGCATGTTTTAAGGACTGATATTTCTCATGAACTTTGGCTAACAATGTTTTATACTTTGGCTTGTTTTGGATGCCCCAGACATGGTTCTCGAGGGATGTACTGGGCTTGTACCTAGGACATTATGTCTTATTGCAGGACTTTGGCATGTGTGATGGAGAGTAGTGGGTCATCCAGTGACTCACCACCCTTAGACAATGGTTCTCACATCCTCAGGACCTTGGACGATGGACAGATGGGCTTGGTTTGAGTAGCTATGGTCATTATGCCACACATATGGGCTGGAAACCCCACATGATGGGCAGTGTACTGGAGATGATTGACATGGCTTTGGGTGAGGAGACACCTCACTTCACTCTCTTTCACCCTCAGAGGATGCCACTTGGCCTTTGGAGGTAAGATGTCACCCTCTCCTAGCATGACGTCACTCTTCTAGCACATGATGTCACCCTTTTTAGGATTTTATTATGTAGTTTTGTATTTTGGCATATTGATAGAGGCACGTTAAGGGGTCGACCTCACTTATATTTTATTGTTGACAAAATATGTGGACAAATTATGTTGAAGTTGCCTCATATAAAAAGGGCAAGCCTCATTTTCATTTTGGATCATCTTCTCACCTTTGTGAGATATACTTATGAAATTTTCGCCCTTTTCGGGTTACTAGCTCTTTTAAACTCATGTTCTTGGCTTGGATAGGTCGCTTGTGGATGGTTTTGTCGGTTTTGGATGGGAATTTCTGTAATTAGGGTTTTATCTCATGGTATCTCGGTGAAGTGAATTTTCTGCAATTTTATTCTTATGCTATTAAAGTTTCATGGTAAATTTTCTATTTCATGCTAGATGTCTTGCTTGGTGAAACCCTAAGAGAGGAACATAAGTGCTTCTTCCTCTCACAAGGTAATTTTTGTCCAAAATTTGTGAAAGAATCCTTGCTAGGGTTAGACTCTTAAAGCCCTAAAGTGCTAGCACTTTAGGATTTTAGCCCTAGACTTTTGATTTTGACGTAGTTGAAACTACAAGAAGGGAGAAGCGGTTTCTAGGGCCCAAATGTGCTTGCACCCTAGAAATCCTTCTCCACAAGATTCAAACCCTAAGGCCCTAGTGTGCTAGCACCTTAGAGTTTGAATCCTACCTCTTGGTTTCAAGTAGGTCATCATCCAAGCCTAGTTGCATTTGCTGTTATAAGACTTCATAACCCTTAAAAGACACTAGTCTCAAAGCATTCTCATGGTGAATTGATCATCAAACTCTTTCTCTCAACTCTCTCAAGCATTCTACTAACCTAACTAACACTGACATTGGCAAACTCATTGGATAATTTGCTACTGTTACAAAAGTTTGCTACAACCATCTGATAACACTCTTATTTGCTGCAAACACTCTTGCAAAGGTGGCCTAACTCATTCAAAAATTGCATCTTACAATTGGATATTGTTCTAGTGAATGAATGCTAAGTTTTAATTGTCAATTGTTGCATTTCTGAGCGTTAATTGTTGCCGCTGTTGTAAATCATTTACTGCTGTCATATCATTGATTACTGCTGCAAATTTACAACAGCCATTGCAACTTACATTGTCTAGTGTCTTAAAGAGGTATTAATTGCATGTTTGGACTTGTAAATAATCATTTATATGCTGTAAAGTGTTCTTGTTTTGGACAGGTACTCAAACAACTTCATACCTCTTCTACGACCTTGACCTAGACCAATCTTTATGTGATCAAGAGATGGGGGGGGTGGTAGGCTTGGCTACTATACTTGCTGCTTTGATCCCTTGAGGTGACTAAGGAAGCCTCCCTTGTGGTGGACCTCCTCCATCACTAAAACAAGGGAAGTTCTTACTAAGGTGACAGTGGTAGGATCTTCCATTGTTACACAAGATTTGGGAACTTGTGGTGGGGCTTTGCACAAGTACAAATCCTGTGATAACATGACCTAGTTCACTACAAGCAACCTACAAGACACAAGTAGGTCCACACATGTGAAGCTCTCTACTCCAGGTGACCCATGTTAAGCTCAAGCAAGGCTCCAAGGCATGAACGCTACTCCCCAAGGCCCAATGCTCCTCCTCTAAGGCTCTAAAGCTCCAATGCATTTCCAAGGTCATGTGTCTCATCAGGGATAACCACAACTACATGTCCACTCCCTCAACCCAAGCATCCTCAAGTCAGGTGTAAGCCTCCATGCAAGCAACTGAGCAACCCTATGCTGTCTAGGGCTCAACACCCTCATTTGAAATGCCCAATGCTCCTCCTGCAATGTAAGGTGTCCTCCAAGAAAACAACCTCCCTTCATGTATCGACTACATGAAGAAGTCATAAAGCTCCATAGGTTTCCAATACTCTAAGGAAGAATGTCATACAAGCATCCATACAAGGTCCAACATCCAAGAGTAAGCCACCTACATTGTGCAAGTCCATCATAGAACACCAAGGGTCAACCATACACCATGTTCCCAACATTTCCCGAAGCACCCCCTAACATGATGTAAACACTTTTGGAGTAAAAGCTAATACTCCCTAATTACCAGGAAATTGTTTTCACCAACATTTGTCTTCTCCCTCTGCAACTCAACCAAAGCTACCATTTGCAAATATGAATCTGTTGCAGCCTTGGAATCAACCATTGTCTTCAAAAGAGGAACTATCACCCATCCATCACACTCCTTTAAGGCATCACATTGAACCTCCTCAAAACAACTAGTAGGCTCTGCCAATGCAACATGGCTAAAATATCTTATGGGAGGAAGACTTGCCCTCCTTGAAGATTTGGGAACTCATATCTTCTCTCGTGCCTCTTGTAATGTTTTGGTAAACCATCTCGACTTTCTACCTGTTGGAGTAGAAGGTGAGGGCACATCCATCCCTAATATCACCTTGTCCACCCTCGACTTTGACTTATCTCGAGTCTCTAAATTAATCTTTGGAACAACAACCTCCTCCTTCTCCTTAATCTTTGAGGGAGAGCCCTGTGAACTAGAAGACCTCCCATCCTCATTGAACTTCACATCTATGCTTACCACTACCTTCTGTCGTGCTGGAATATCAATCCTATAAGTTGTAGAGGTATCATTTTGTCTAGCAACACAAGATGCTATCATAGTATCTTGAATCTCCAAAAAATGATGACCACCTGTGAATTTGAAGGAACCTAAATCTGGATCATTAGCAACTTGCCAAATTCCATAGATTTTGAACTTGTCTCCATGGTATCCCACTATACATTCTCTACCCTCAGGGTGGGTTATGTTCGTAGATGGCCTTCTATGCTGAGCACTTCATGGTTATGAGGGATGGGCTTATTATTTGAGCCCATTACACACTTCACCATTGGATGCACGCTCTTCGAATCCCCTGGGTTAGTTTAAAGTTGGCTCTCATAGATTGTGGATTGAGATTGACCGATTATATATGGTCTTCCAGTTGTGCCATCTCTGAGAGATTGAGACTGAGGAGCACTTCATCTTGCGTTGCGTGGATACGAGGGTGGGGGTGGGGGGTAATATTAGAGAAAACATCTGAGGACGGTTCCATTGTTTCTTTAAAGAGCTATAGACGCTTGGCAACTTTTTTAGGTACATTGACTAGAGATGACTGGCCTTATACATGTAGAAGGCCCTCTGTCTCCACTCTTCTATCCACTAGCCACATCCACATTCTGGACCAACTCCCACTAGACAGATCACTTCCTTTTTGACAGTGCTCCCGACTAGGGGCACCAAGTGGTATATGGATAGAGATGATCCCAGATTAGTGAGGACACGAGGCACTATTTCTACCCTTGTGAGATCCCAATGGCGTTGCTAGACTAGACCTCATATTACTAGATAGACCAGTTGCTAGATGAGATCGTCTAGACCACAATGGCATGATCTTCCTTCCACATAACTGTTGATATTACGGTAGCTGCGGGAGGTATTAACCTCTATGTGTAATCTTTGACGAGTCTAGAATATTCCAGGAAGCAAGAGAAACCCTAGAAGGTTACGAAATAACCTTGGAAGACAAGTCGGCTCAAGATAATAATTTATAGTAAATTATTATCCTCCAGAAGTAGAAGTCGGCCTAGTTAGGTCACTTGGAGGACTATAAATAAGAGGGCGCTAGAGCTCATTTGTCACACTCACTCTCACAACTGCATAAGGACAAGTGGTGCGCATGATTGGAGGAGAGCTACAGCTGCTGCAGTGGTGACTTGGTCTTTGGTTATGGTTGGACTTTCTGCCTGGTTATGGTTTGGACTTTCTGCTTGGTACGCTAGCTTTGGAGAGAGGTACGCTACCTTGGTTGGCTATTGGTTCTAGGGTTTGCTTTCGAAATTATTCTGTCTGTCAAGGTTAAGGTGCTCTCGGGTGGCCTTTGTGCCTATGGTTGGGTGACACTTTTGCTATATTGTCTACGGTGAAATGAGCACACCTATTATTCTAACAGGTTATGTGCCGACTCTATCTTCGGACAGTCTAACCACTGGAAGGTAGATTAGGAGGATTTGCTGAGTTGCAGTTGCAATCAAAGTTTTGCTGCAGCAACGAAACCCTAACCCTCGTGTTGAGACACCTTAAGTGAAGCGCTTGACCTAATTCCTGGATAACCTAGTGCACCCTAGCCTAGCACACCTCTTGGTACTCTCAACAAGCCAAGATGTGAAGTTTGAGTTTTTGGTCAAAGTCAAAAGTTGACCAAGTCAAAGCAGTCATGACTTACTCTATGAAGTCAGAAAACAAGTTATAAGGGGCTTCTAACTTCAGAGCATGGAAGACAAGGATTGACCTCATCCTTGCCAAGAATAAAGTGTTGGATATCATGAAAGGCAAGATCATGGAACCACAGTTTGAAGCGGGAAAAGAGAAGAAATCTCAGAACGTTGCAGTTATGGATAAGTTCAAGGACAATGACATCAATGCTATGAGCATCATAGTGGACTCTGTAAAGGACCATTTGATACTCTACATTTCTCATCTTGACTCATCTAAGATGTACGATGCACTAACTAACCTCTTCTCAGTCAAAAATATTGGACAAGCGATGAGTTTGAAGAACGAGCTCCGTGACATGAAAATGAATGATGATGACAACGTAACATCATACTTTGTAAGAATCTCTCAGTTAAGAGATCAACTACAAGCTATTGAGGAAATCATTTTAGAAAAGGAACTAGTAAATATAGTACTTAATGGCCTTCCCAAGACATGGGATGCATTTTCTGCAAGCATGAACACAATAACGGAGTATCCCACATTTGAAGAACTTTGAACTTGCTCTGCACAAGAAGAATCAAGGATTAGCACAAAAGAGAAATCCCAAAAGAAATACGATGATCAAGCCTACACAACAAAGTTCAAGAAATTCAGGAATAAGAAGAAGTTTGGCTCAAGAAAGAATCCAAATCAAGAAAAGGATATGTCAAAAATACAATGCTTCAACTATCGAAAATATGGTCATTATCGGAACCAGTGTCTCGAGTTAAAGAAAAGGAAGGAAACACATGAAGCAACAATTGCCAAAGAAAAGGAACCCTCAAAGAAAGTCAAGCAGGATGAAACAAATATTTTGAATTTTCTACTAGTCATGGTAACAATATTCTTCTGTAACATAATCCTTGCACATACCATGTTTACATACATATCATGTGTATCTATTTCTTAGAAGATAAGATGGTCAGTGTTAATGAAACAATACCTATGGGAGAAGAACAAGATAAGGATTGCCATTACAATGACTACTAGTAATGTATTTGAAAAGGATGAAGTACGTTGACTACCTTTGGTGACAATCCCTGTGGAAGCTATTAAAATTGTATATAAGTAACAACTACCAGATGGGTCGTAATCAKAACCAAACTTGAAGAGATCTGGAAGGAGTCAGACTAGAAAGAAGTCGGTAATCAAGAGGGAACTAAAATAGACTTGTGACACTTTACAAAAAGCAAGAAGGATGCAGATAGAAGCATGGACTCTCTCAGATGGAGGGAGATGATTGCAAAATTCCAAAAGAAGAGCATGCATATTGCTCATTTAGGCATGAAGCTGGGATTAGGAGGGAGCTAATCCTCAATGATGTGATCCATTAAAGAACCCGTGAAGACTATGAAGTATCTGTCCATGTTCTTCATTAGAATTAGCAACCATGATAAGCAACACGTGTTCAGTTTGACTCTAGAAGAAGTCTTCTGCGAAAAGAAGCCCTGAATATCCTTGGTTGTCCATCTACATTTATGTTCCTATGACGGAAAGAAGAAGTTGGAACCTTTAGAAAGGAATGGCATAGAATCTATAGAAGATTCCATGGACTCCAACATTGAAGAGAAACATGAGGAAGAACATGAAGATTCCAAGAAAGAAAGAAAAGTCAGAACAACCAATTGAACCAATTATTATACCGAGAATCATAAGACTACCAACATGGTTTGAACCCACTAGAAGCAGTCAAACAAAAGGAATGGAAGGAAGCTCTGATGAAGAACAATGTATGTGAGAAATTATGAATGGAAGCATTGATAGATACAAGGCGCGTTTCAGAACTAGAGGGTTCTCCCAGAAGGAGGGAGAAGACTATGATGATAGCTTGTTCCAGTAACCAGATACACCTCTAGCTGAGCCATTATATCTCTTGCAATATCCATGGGTTGGAGTTTACATCAGATTGATGTAAAGACTGTTCTTCTCAACAGAGTAATTGAAGAAGAAGCATATGTAGAGAAACCTCAAGGTTTTGAGGTATACTAGAAAGAGACCCATGTATGCAGATAGAAGAAGACCTTGTATGGATTCGAGCAACTTGGTGCAGAGCCTCTCATGTACAACAAAAGCGTGGTGAAAACTTCCTATGACAAAGGAAGTGTATCGAAATGGTTCTTTAGAAGTCCGGGATGATGGATTGCAAATCCATGTAAACTCTCATGATGACAGATATGAAGAAGTTGAGAGACTCTGATTTAGTAGACTCGTCCCTGTACCTGTAATTGATTGGATCCTTGATGTATTCGATGAATACTAGGCCAGACATTTGCTTTGCTGTAAACATGTTGAGCCAGTTCCAGGTGGAACCTAGCCATGAGAATTGAATAATTGCAAAGCATGCCTTGAAATATCTTCATGTAACGTTTGAGTTATGATATACGACTGCATGGATTTATCGATTCAGATTGGGTAGGGAGTGTAGATAACAAAAGAAGTACTTCTTGGATATGTTTCAGTTTGAGCTTTGCCACGATATCATGGGCTAGCAGGAAACAAAAGTCTGTTGCACTCAACACTGCAGAAGCATAATATATTGCAGCTTGTGATGCTTGTACGAAAGCAGTGTGGCTCCGTAAGCTGGTTTATGGACTGTTTGATCAGGTGTTGGATTCGACTGTGATATATTGTGATAACTAGAGTTGTGTAAATCTCTCAGAGGACCCAGTATTCCATGACAGGTCTAAGCACATTGAGATCAAGCTTTATTTTCTGCGTGATAAAGTCCAGAAGGGAGAAGTAGTTCTCTAGTATATCTCCACTAATGAGCAGATAACAGATATTTTGGTAAAGCCTTTGTCCAAGATGAAAAGTTTGCGTACTTAAGGGACAAGCTAAGACTCGTGGAGATGACTTCTTTATCGAAAAGGGAAGTGATTACTTCCTAGGTTGGGAGGGAGCATTGATATATTATTGATATATGGACAGTCATTTTCCAGTTTGGAAAATGGTCTAGGTTGGGGAGTCACTTTCCAGTCCGGAAAGTGGTCCAAGATTTTTGATGGACAGTCATTTTCCAGTTCGAAAAATGGTCCAGAACGGACAATCATGGTTCGATAGATTACTAATGTACCATAGACAACGATTCCCCTTGTGGCCAATGTGGGGAATGGTCTAGGACAATAATTCTCATTGGAAGTCACTCTGAGAAGTGGTCAAGCAGAATGGTCCGCCTCTCCGGGCAGTCATTCTTTCGAAGTTCACAGTTGTGAGCAGTTTCGAAGAATGGTACGATGTAGGAGGTTGGTGCACGACAGTCATTTCCGTAGGAAATTGTTCAGACAGTCATTCCCTAGGGCATACTCATTCTCTCCAGGTTGCACTGTGAATCGTGCCGGAAGAATGGCCCATTTAGGTTGAATGGTCCAGGTTCAAGAATCAGGGACAATCATTCCCTAGGGCATACTTGTTCTCTCCAAGTTGCACTGTGAATCGTGTCGAAAGAATGGCCCAGTTAGGTTGAATGGTCCAGGTTCAAAAATTAGAGACAATTATTCTTCTATGCTTGAGAAGAATAATCCAGACAGCCCATGGCTGATGTTTAACTTTCCGAGGGCAGATGCTCTTTCAGATCTCACAGATGTGAGTGGAAGAGTGGCCCAGATGTTTCAGTTTGTATGATGAAATTGTTGATATCAGATGATATGATTGTTGTGGAGATTGTATGTCTCTTGACAATAGCTGTATGCTACTGTGGTGGATGTGATCCACTGGTAGTGACTATGTGTCACTGGTTAGTAGTCATGTCCTATTAGGAGTGGTTGTGTACCACTGGATAGTAGTTGTATACTAATATGAATAGACACAACTGTGTTCTATTGAATGGCATTGTTTTGATTGCCATAGAGATTATCTAGTTGGATAGTGATGATGGTGCTTGTGATTTGATCATGAGATAGCCTGTGTGGCTATGATGATGCTACCGGTTGAATGGTCTGTTTGTGCTCAAGACCATTGCCTTTAATACCTCCCTAGCTAGGAGGGAGTGTTGATATTATGGTAGCTGTGGGAGGTATTAACCTCTACGTGTAACCTTTGACGAGTCTAGAATATTCCGGGAAGCAAGAGAAACCTTAGAAGGTTAGGAAATAACCTTGGAAGACAAGTCGGTTCAAGATAATAATTTATATTAAATTATTATCCTCCAGAAGTAGAAGTCGGCCTAGTTAGGTCACTTGGAGGACTATAAATAAGAGGGCACTAGAGCTCATTTGTCACACTCACTCTCACAATTGCATAAGGAAGTGATGTGCATGACTGGAGGAGAGCTGCAGTTGCTGCAGTGGTGACTTGGTCTTTGGTTATGGTTGGACTTTTTGCTTGGTTATGGTTTGGACTTTTCGCTTGGTACGCTAGCTTCAGAGAGAGGTACGCTACCTTGGTTGGCTATTGGTTCTAGGGTTTGCTTCTGGAATTATTTTGTCTGTCAAGGTTAAGGTGCTCAGGGGTGTCCTTTGTGCCTGTTGCCGTCCTAATACGCACTTGCTAACGTGAGATAAGTCCGGCTCACTTAGTGTGTCCTTGGTGGCACAATGCCTAGGTTCTCAGTCCACACTGTCACCTTAACTGGAACCTCTTCCTTCTAGGCTTACTCCTAGGGAAGCCAAGGGGGGGAGTCGCTAGTTACTAGATGTGATTTAACTTTATGTTCTAGGAGTTAGTTTTAATTGGTTAAAGGCTAAGGGGGAAAACTAGCCTAAGATGCTAAGGCAGCCAATGCAACATGCAAGTCTATCTATATGTCAATCAGCCATTTTCCTAAGTCAACTAAAACTAGTGCCTAAGGTTGGGCAATGGGGTCAACTAAGTTTGAGGGTGGTTTATTGCAAAGTGTTTACAAATGAAATAAGTTAAACTACCCACAACTCAAAGATTACAATTACTTACAAAAGAGTCAAGATAATACAATGATTACACAAGATACAAATAGATACAAAGATACAAGGAAATGTAAGTGAGATCAACACATGAGCCAAGCATGCCCCAATAAAACTTACTCTATTGGACTGCTTTCACTGGCAACCATAAAAACACTCAAGATTCAAAGAAGGTGATGCCTTCCCAAGTGGGATACTCAACCCCTTCTTGAATCACACCATAAAAACAAATGAACCAAAAGATAATAAATGATTAACTCATATGCTCATAACAACTTTGAAAGACATAAACCATATAGTTGCAATGATGATTATAAGCATGCAATTATATCCAATGTGTGTTCCTAAGCATACATTTAAGTCCCCCAAACACACAAAGATTATCTATGCAACTAGATGTTTAAGGAGTTGTTTAAAAGTTAGATAAATTTTATTGTTCCCTCCCTCTAAACTATGTTGGTGCTTTAAACTTCCTCCTCCCTTGGCCAAATGACTGTCGGGTGCTCAAGATAGTAAGGCAACGAGGCCCACCCTAGCTTTCCAGGTCAGCCCTGACAGTAAGAGTACTTCCCGGAGAGGATCCCCTTAAGGATCACGGGACGGTCCCCCGCCACTTCCCTCCGTTGTTTTCCTCAAACCCGTTTTAGATGGTGGAGATGGCTGAATAAAGCTCCTAAAGTTGTCTAAGTGTTATTATGACCCTCGGGTGGGTCTTTAGGTGTGTTGGGTTGCTTTTAAGAGTGTTTTAGGCACTTTAAATTTTACTTTTTAGCGCATGGCCGAATTGAAAATGATGGTGAAAATGTGTTTGCAAGATGTAAATCAAATGACCATTAACACATTACAACATAAATGGAAAGTTGCTAGATATGTACCATTCACATTTAACCATTCCACATGTGTACTTGAAAGTAAAGTGTGATATTAGAGCAAGAACAACTTGCTAGTTATGGCATAAAATGTACTTGAAGAATTAAAGCAATGAGTGTGAATGTTTAGCCCATAAACACATGTAACATGAATGAAAAGAACATTAAGCAAAGACTAATCATCATAGCATCACATCACCATTTAACTTGCAAGATAAAAGGGCAAGAACAACTTGCCTTATGGAAGTGATAATGAAACTAAGAGATTAACCATTCATCCACACATATTATATGTTAAACCCACGTAAAAGATAGATGTGCTTGAAACATAAAGATTTAACAAGATAATGAGTGAGATCTTAAACCATGAATTAGATCACAGATGCTTTAAAATGTAAAAGACAAAATGATTTATGAAAACTAATAGATTTGGCACTTAAGAGATATCTTAAACCATTAAACCATTTAGCAATATGAGCATAAGCATATGAAGTAAAATAACTTGGAGAAAGAAAACTTAGATGTGATGACTATCTAGAATATTTTAACCATTAAGCATGTAGATCATCAAAAGTAAGTTTTCCCTTAGGCCTAGTGATTTTGGGGATTACTCTCCCAAGGTGCAGGCCAAGGTGGAGGCAAGCCACTTACAATGGCCAAGGTGGAAGCAAGCCTACCATTGTTGGCCAAAGAGGGTTGTTTAAACTAATAACAAATTATTAAAATGAAAAAGCCACAAAACAATTAAATAACTAAATGAATAACTTGAAAGAAAAACAAACTAGCCTAGCCCAACGATATTGGAGATTTCTCCCCAAGGTGTAGGCAACTACTATGTTAGTTTATGATTATATACAAAAGAATCAATGAAAAATAAGAGGAAAACTTAAATTTACAAGAAGAAAGGTTAGGAAATAGTTACCCAACCAAGAAGGGTTCTTGGGGAAGTCTTGTGGATGGACTTTGAGCAGCGTTTCCCCTTATAATTGTTAAGAACCTGCAAAAAACAGCAAACAAAAGCTTGCTGGAAATGCTGCAAAACACACACAAAATGTACAAAATTTTCTGTTTTTACACAGAAAATTTCTTACATAAAATCTCCAAATTAAAGTAGATATTTTAGTGACCTATCTAAGACAAAGCTAGCTATAGAAAATGGTATGAAATGACAGCAATATATCAGATCCAAATAAAAAAGGAAATAGTTTATGCAAGCTTTGGCTGGAAACTGCTCTAAAGTCTCTTCCAACCAACCCTGTGAGAAAAATCTGCACACTAAAACAAAATGTGAGTTCAAAACAACATAATATGATGATAGAGAGTAGCAAAATGAACTAATTCACAATACTAGCTAACCAACATATATAAATCAGCAACACTAATGTCTAATGATCTACCCAAACAAACTAATTTGCTCAAGATACTAGCTAGAAACCCACAAAATGTAAAGGAACAAAGTCACCTCATATGCAATGGACAAATATGACTAATTTATATTGGTCCAAAATTCTCTAAAACTTTTTGTTATTGAATCCAAAATGTGAGAACTTTGAAGCAACTAATTGCTCCAATGATCTCAAGAGAAATGAGTGAATGTGAGATGGCAAGAGCAAGATGTGTGAGGCAAGAATTCAGTAGCATAACTTTAGCTCAAAGAATGGTGAAGAAAATAGGTGAGGAGGGGTTCTACTTATACCTCAAGAGGCAAAGTGAAGGCACTTGCATGAACTCCAAGTGTCAAATCCACATCAAATGA
>SNQJ01S0054562.1:78406-90921 GCA_010110895.2 Picea sitchensis
TGAATCCGATATGGGTGAGATAGTTGTCCATAAATTAGGATCATGGAATTAAAACCCCAACTACCTTCTATTTCAGAGAATTCTTAGGGTAATAAAAACTCGAAAGAAGTCCATCTTGACTTCCAACTTTGTGCATATCACAAACATGCATTTCTTAAAAAGAAACGTTTCATTGTGTGAAAAACATGAATAACCAATATTAAATAAGGAATTAAAAGCTTTCTTCCCCGTTTGATGGCCATCTTGTCAAAGCCAAGAATAAATGCTTTGTCCATACATGTTAGCATGTCCATGTGACAAATTGTGCATATATGCTACTTTTCGATTACACTTGATGACGTTCATTATGAAATCGAAGAAGTTCATGTTTGTCCCAATTATCGTTTATATGCTTTATCTTCTTTGTATTATTAATTTTTTATTAATTTAGAGACCATATACAACAATTAGCTTTCAACAAATGCATCGACAAAAACCGTGTAAAACAATATGGATCTATGTTAGTATCTTTGTGGGTACCTTGCTGTCTATTATGAGTAGAGAATGACTATTTTTTGTTTTTAGTAGTCCCTTGTGTTGATGTTTGGGTAGCAGCGAGAGGTATTCCCTCTTGGACAACCTTTCTTAGAAGAGAAGAAGATTCCAGAAGTCAAAGGAAGACCATTGAATAGTTGAAGAACAGCCCGGAAGAGAAGTCGACCCACAAGAAAAGAATAAAGCGGAAGTGGAACTCCCAGGAAGAGAAGTCGACTCACAGGAAAAGATAAAGGGGAAATAGAATTTCCCAGAAGAGAAGTCGGCCCCAGCTAAAGTGACTTGAAGACTATAAACAAGGAGACGTCTTGCGCATTTGTTCACTCACTCACTCAACTATCTCACTCAAGAAGAAGGCACAAGTCTGAGGCAAAGAAAAGACGCAACGAATGCAACACTGAGGTTGTCTTGGTTATTCTTGGTGGGTTTCTCTTGTGCGCTATCTCTGGGAAGAGGTGCTCTAACTTTGTATGGTGCTGCTGCTGCAGCTGTTGGTGCACTACCTTTGACTAGTGTGCTAGTCTTGTATTAGGGATTCTTCATTTATCAATTTGCTCTTGTGAAGAAGAGCTTGTTCATGGTTTGATTGTATTATTAGAAAGAATCTATCTAAGATAGTTTGGCTAGGTTTTTCCCTGGGTTTGGGGTTTTCACAGGATAAATCTCTGTGTCTTCTTGTGCTTGTATATGCTGCTTGTATTTTCAGTATATGGTATATGGTTGTTAAATGTAAAAGAAGATCTAAATACACTCGTAAATCTATTGCTCTAAAAATTTAAGAAAATATAACCACTGGAAGGAAAATCTTAGTTGGTTACCTTCATAACAGTCTAACCACTGGAAGGAAAATCTTGAGATTTGCAGCTGCACAATTTTCTTTTGTCAAGCTCTTTGAGCACTTTTTCCCAAGACATTGGGACTATCTCCACCTCATAGCAACTCGCCTAATCCTAGCGCACTCACTGCACCTCTCAGATTGTAGTTTGGTGAAATTTGAAATTTTGGGATTTTTTCAGAACTAGGGTTTCTACCAGCAAAAATGATTACCAGTATGAGAGTTGAGGATAGGCTAGATGGAGCAAACAACTCCAGATCATGGAAGCATAGGATACTCCTCATTCTAGAAGAGAATGAGCTTATGGATCATGTCAAACAAGCCCTCCCAGAACCAGAAGAGGAAGACGCCAAGGTAAAGTTCAAGAAGAATGAAATCAAGGCCAAGAGGATCTTGATAGATTCAATCAAGGACCACTTGATACCCAATGTATCAGAATTGAAGACACCAAAGGAAATGTTTGATGCCTTAACCGGATTATATGAAAGTAAGAACACAAGCAGGAAGCTAACCCTAAGACATCAACTCATAAACATAATGATGAACAAGTCAGAAACAATTTCCAACCACTTCATGAGAATTTCGAAGACCAAGGACTAGTTAGCAACTATTGGAGATTCAATGGACGATGCATAGCTTGTGACTACTCTTAATGGCTTTCCTTCTTCTTGGAACCCATTTGTTCAAGGAATCTGTGTAAGAAGTAAATTGCCCAAATTTGACAAGCTGTGGACAGATTGTACCCAAGAAGAATCTAGATTGATATCCAAATCGCAGAAGACAATTGATGAAGAGAACCAAGCTCTTGCTGCTCATGTGAAGAAAAGGAAAGAAAGGAGAAATACCAGTCCGAAGAAATCTAGAAGACCAGACCACAAGAATAATGTATCTAAAATCAAATGTTTTACTTGCAAGAAGTTGGGACATTCTGCTTATCAATTTCCTCATCGGAAAGGAAAGAGAAAACATCATGCACATGCAACATATATGGAAGAGTCCACATCTCAGAAGAAGGCAAAGGAATCAAAACCTGAAGAGTATGTCTTTGTCTCATCTCTCACAGGTACTATCATTCAAGGAAGTGATATTTGGCTTGTGGACAGGGGTGCTTCCAAGCACATGACCGAGTTCATAAGTTCCATTACAAAATTGACAGAGAAGAGTTCATCCCTTCAAGTGGAACTTGGGGATGATTCTAGGCATGCAGTCAAAGGAGTAGGAGAAGCCTCCTACCAGCTTGATTCAGGTAATTCTATCTCAATAAAAGATGTGTTGTTTGTACAAGGCTTAAAGAAGAATCTTCTTTCTGTTTTTTCTTTAGAAGATAAAGGCTTCAGAGTAGCGTTTGTGGATGGCCAAGTCTTTCTATGGCCTAAGGGTTCAATTATTGATTCAACCACTGTGATTGGTGTCCGAGAGGGAGGATTGTATAAATTGAAGGGGCACCCAGAATAAGCCCTTGTACACAATAGTGTTAGCTCTAATGAGCTATGGCACCGAAGACTTGCTCACCTCAATTATAGAGCATTACCAATTTTGAGCAAGATGGTTATAGGTCTACCAAATATGCAAGTAGAACATGATGGAATATGCAAAGGATGCGCACTTGGCAAAAATGCCAATGGAAGCATTTCAAACAGTGACAATAGATCCAAAGGGATCTTAGACACATCATACATTCAAATGTATGCGGATAGATGACGATGCCATCTCTAGGTAACTTTTTATACTCACGTTAGACATGGATCTATTTCTTGAAAGCAAAAGATGAAGTTTTTAACAAGTTTTAAGAATACAAGGCTTTAGTAGAAAATCTCTCTGGAAGTAGGATTAAAATCTTGAGGTCAGATCATGGAGGTGTATACACCTCAAATGATTTCAAAGACTTTTGCAAAGAAGCATGGATTAAGAGGGAGCTAACAACTCCTTACAATCCCCAGTAGAATGGGGTTGTAGAGAGAAAGAACAGATCAATTGTAGAAGCGGATAAAGTGATGATCCATGACCAGAACTTGCCCATGCATCTATGGACAAAAGCATCCATTACGACCGTATATGTCCAGATTAGAAGTTTTGAGAAGATATTGGGGAACAAGACACCAGAAGAAGTATTTATCGAAAAGAAACCAAAAGTCATCCACTTGAGAATATTTGGCTGTCTAGTGTATATACATGTTCCYAATGAAAAGAGAACGAAGCTAGAGCCTTCAGGAAAGAAGGGCACTTTCGTTGGATACAGTAAGACTTCGAAGGCTTATAGAATATCAATCCCCAAACAGAGACAGATTGATATTAGCAAGGATGTTGCATTTGATGAAGAGCCAACCCTCAAGAAATCTAGGGAGTCTCATATGGATGAGGACATAGAGGAACAAGAGGCTCCAAGGGATGCAGTAATGGTTGACTCTACTCCAGAAGAACACATTCCAGAAAGTTAGAATGAGTCAGTAGAGCCAGAGATACCTGTAGATCCACCCAGAGAAGTTACAGTTACCAGGAAGAGACCACACAAGTTTTCCAGCTATGTGGCGCTGATGAGTAAAATCATTGATTCAAAACCTTCCACTTTTGAGGAAGTTGCTAAGCAACAAGTGTGGAAGGATGCCATGATGGAAGATTACCAGTCCATCATGAAGAATGATGTGTGGGAAGTGGTTCAGAGACTAGAAGGGAAGTCAGTAGTGACCTCCAAGTGGATCTACAAGTTCAAGCATGCTGCAGATGGCAGCATAAAGAAGTACAAAGTGAGATTTGTGGCTAGAGGATTCTATTAGAAAAGCTTCCATTAGATCTATTATTGCTATTGCTTCTGTTATGGGATGGAAATTACACCAGATGGATGTCAATATTGCTTTCTTGAATGGTGTAATTGAAGAAGAAGTGTACATAGAGTAGCCACAAGGTTTTGTGATCCATGGGAAGGAGTCCCATGTTTGCAGATTGAAGAAATCTTTGTACGAACTTAAGCAAGCACTCGAGGCATGGTATGCCAGAATAGACAGTTATCTTATGAGCTTGGGGTTTACCAAGAGTGATGCAGATCCCAACCTTTACTACAAGGTTGAAGATGGTTGCCCATTGATTTTTGTCCTATATGTGGACGACCTGTTTCTTACAGGGGATGAGAAGCTCATAGATGGGTGCAAGAGGGAGCTCACTTCAGAGTTCAAAATGAAGGATCTAGGTTTGGTGCACTATTTCTTGGGATTAGATGTGTGGTAGAGGCCAAATGAGGTTTTCCTTAGCCAAGGAAAATATGCAGTTGAGATCCTATAGAGATTCGGGATGATGGACTGCAAGTCCATGGCCACACCTATGGTTACGAATCTAAAGCTCTTGAGTGATTCATCTTCAAATTTGGTTGATCCCACGATGTACAGACAGTTGATTGAATCCTTGATGTACCTGGTTAACACCAGGCCGGATATATGCTTTGCAGTGAACACATTGAGTGAGTACATGGTTGAGACTAGACATGTACATTGGATAGCAACAAAGCATGTGTTGAGGTCTAGGCTGCGGGGGAGCGCCAAAAGCGCGCTCCCAAAGGGAGCATTTTTCGGGAGCGCGCTCCTTAGGGAAAAAAATGCTCCTTGCCTTAAAACGCTCCCTGCCTTAAAAACGTTCCTTGCCTTAAAAGTCTCATAACCATGCTTGGAAGCGGAACTTTTGGGTGAATATGATGATGATCATATACTCGGAGGAGACATGCCACCCCCATCCATTAGCAACGTTTCAAATGCATCAATTTTTCCTTTATCTTCACAACGTCCATTGTCACGTGGGGGACATTTAGCTGCTGGTCGTGTTCCACGAACACTTCCATCTACTCCTACTCCTTTTCTTCAAAGATCACGAGAGAAGAAACTAGAAGTTTCTTATGGCAAGAGGAAAACTTAGAGCATAGTACTTAGTACTTGCTACTATATATTAGGTCTCTTTTTATGTTTTCTGTTTAGAAGTAGTCTCTAGAACTTAGTACTTTGTCTTGACTCTTTATTATAGCTTATTTTGTAAACAATGAAGTTATGAACATTATATGACAATTTACCTTTGAAGTTTGAAGTTTGAAATTTGAACTATTGATTGAATCTTACAACTCTTTGGTAATGAATATGATGGTCTAGAGTCTATTTCATTTTGTGGTTGATGTTGTCTGTTAGTATGTTACAATCTATTGATGACAAATGTTTATGATTGATGTTATATGTGTACTAAATGGTTGATGCTTTAATGATCATCACTAATCAATTAGTTAAATGATCTTATATCTATGTTTTCATGTTTTTGGCAATTGATTCAACATTCTGCATGCTTTATATATATATATGCATCACAATATATATATTTTTATGTATTATATAAAAAACGCTCCTGCTCTTGGAAATTTTTGAAAATCAACGCTCCCGCTCCCGGAAATTTTTGAAAATCGACGCCCCTGCTCTTGGAAATTTTTGAAAATCGACGCTCCCGCTCCCCATTCCCAACAACCTTGGTTGAGGTACTTAAATGGTACAGTTGGATATGGACTTAGATATGTCTCGGATGATGAAGTAAAGCTGCAAGGTTATACAGACTTTGACTGGGCAGGGATTGCAGCGGACCGGAAAAGCACATCAGGATGTTGCTTCAGTTTGGGATCATGTATGATCTCATGGTTGAGCAGTAAATAGACGTGAGTGGCACTCAGTACAACAGAGGTAGAGTATATTGCAGCTAGTGTTGCAAGCCGTGAAATAATGTGGCTTCAGAAGTTGCTTGTAGGGTTATTTGATCTAGAGTTGGAGCCAACTTTGATATACTGTGATAATCAAAGTTGTGTGAAGCTTTCAGAGAATCTAGTCTCTCATGACAAGTCAAAGCATATAGAGATCAAATACCATTACATCCGACACATGGTTCATAAAGGAGCAGTGGAGGTCTGGTACATATCCATAGATGAGCAGATAGTGGACATTCTCATCAAGCCTCTGTCTAGAGTGAAGTATGAGTACTTCAGAGACAAGCTTGGCGTGATGCAGAATGTCCACCCTCGTTGAGAGGGAGGTGTGATGTTTCTCCTCCAGCGGGCTCCCCTTTGGCCAAGGGTTTCCCATATCAGTCACGTGAAGTGACTGAGGGAGTGATGTGTAGCTTGGTACAAGTATTGCCTATGCCATGTGAGGTGGCTAGGTGTGAATGGGATTGTAGTGTGGTCTTGGGATTATGGCGTAGCCTTAGGGCTATGGTAGTAGTCTTGCCCAATGAATGGGTGTGAATGGGACTACTAGGAGAGGAGAAACATCATAGCATAGTCGTAGAGACCATGGTAGTAGTTTTGTACTACAGGATAGCATGGTAGTAGCTTTGGGCTACTAGATGATTACAGCATAGTCGTGAGACTATGGCAGTAGTCTTGTACTACTGGATGGCATGGTAGTAGCTTTGGGCTACTAGATGATTGCAACGTAGTCATAAGACTATGGTGATAATTTTGGGACTACTAAAAGAAAACATCTTGGAAGAATACCTCCCTAGCTAAGAGGGAGTGTTGATGTTTTGGTAGCAGTGGGAGGTATTCCCTCCTGGACAACCTTTCTGAGAAGAGAAGAAGATTCCAAAAGTCAAAGGAAGACCATTGAACAATTGAAGAACACCTCGGAAGAGAAGTCGGCCCCATAGGGAAAGAATAAATCGGAAATGGAACTCCCAGGAAAAGAAGTCGACTGACAGGAAAAGATAAAGGGGAAATAGAATTTCCCAGAAGAGAAGTCGGCCCCAACTAAAGTGACTTGAAGACTATAAATAAGGAGACGTCTTGCTCATTTTTTCACTCACTCACTCGACTATCTCACTCAAGAAGAAGGCGCAAGTCTAAGGCAAAGAAAAGACGCAGCTACTACAACACTGGGGTTGTCTTGGTTATTTTTGTTAGGTTTCTCTTGTGTGCTATCTCTGGGAAGAGGTTCGCTAGCTTTGTATGGTGCTGCGGCTGCATTTGTTGGTGCACTACCTTTCACTAGTGTGCTAGTCTTGTATTAGGGGTTCTTCATTATTAGTTTGCTCTTGTGAAGAAGAGCTTGTTCATGGTTTGATTATGTTGCCACCCAATTTGCACCTCGGGTTAGCGTGGAGAAATCTTAATCCACTGGGTGCAACCTTGGGGGCAAGTTTCAAGTTGAGATACTATCACCTCTACTCTCAACTTCTCGGTCTAGGCCAACTCCTAGCGAAGCCAAGGGGGGTAGTCCCTAAGAAAATAATCTAAGGCTTTTAATCTAAGAATGATAAAAGCAACTTCTAGGAGTTAATATGATGAAACAAGATTTGCAAAGAGTCATTCACATTTATAACATACTCCAAATATAGATGATTTGAATAGTAAATGCTTTGAAGTAAAATAATCCAATCAGATAGATGAAAGTAAAGACCAGTGCAGGAAAAGTAAATGTGATGTTTTGAATATGTTGTGTTTATTTTATCTTGAGTATTTTATTATGGGATTTGGGAATATTATGTAAGTTTTGAAACCGTGAAGTGGGGATTAAAGTCGGGGTCCCCACTCTTTGTGTGCAAAGTGTATTTGGCCTACCTTACTCTCTATTGAACAATCTTATAGACATGTCGACTGGGTGTGCCATAGGTCCAACAAAGGAGAGAACAAATCTCATTAATGAGTATCCTCCCTGACTTAACACACTCCACCCAGATGTAGAGGCCTTAGACGTATAGCACAATAAGGTAGATTTCCCTAATTAAAACTAGCATGCGTTACTTAGGTCTATTTCTGGGTCACCGAATACCACTCGGAAGTAGCAACGGGCTTGCATACACGATTGAGTAACTAAGGTTTATTCCAAATAATTGCAAAAAAGAACTAGTCTAGCAATTAGTATTCTACAAAATGGAACTATTCTAAAATTGTGGTTTATTTTATCAGTAAGTTAGGTGATGTGAGTTCTTTTTTGTCTTTTTTAGGAGTTAGAAAAACTGAAGAAAAAATCTGAAAGTAATCACAACAAGAGAAAAGACACCGACACCGGTCCCCCTACAGGGGCAAGGCAAGGCAATGTGTAGCCTATGCTGCTTTATTGAAATGATTATAGCTCTTCTTCTTTGTGAGAATGCACATTAATCCTTTATCTCAGGATCAATGGCTTACAAGTTTTCAACAAATTTTCTCAAGGCAAGAAGGTGCCCAACTACTTCAAGGGTTTATAAGTAAGGTTAAATCTTCAAAAATTCGCCAGAATCTCCCCTTGTACCTGTTACTTCTGCATAAAATCAACAAACAATTAGTCTTATAAGATGACCAAAAACACTTTCAAAGTGTTTTGGAACACCCCTGACAAATTAAAAAAATCTAAGTAAAAAATATGGCAAACCAACAGAAAAGGAACTAAGGAGAGGAAGCTAAAAAGCTAACTCCCTTAGGATCTCTCTTTGCTTATATTTAATCAACAAAGCAATAACACTTGCAACTTGCCAAATATTCAGTTAATGACCTAGTAAAATTGCACAGCTTCTAATCTACTGATTTTACTTTGAAATACTAGTTAAAAGCAAGCAAATTTGAAGTAGATCTAGCTAATTTTATAATAATAATCTAGATCTAAATCTTACTTATGCATGCAAGCTATTTAACTTTAGATTTGAATTTGAAATACCAAAAAAAATTATTACATGCAAGAAAAGTAACCAAGAGAAAGATTTTATAAGAAATTATGAGGAGAGAAGAAGAATGCTTGTTGTCTTGGAATGTCTTGGGCAATGGAGTCTTTGTTAGAGGAAAGCAGAGGGAAAGTGATCTTCTCAAAGCTCTTTGAAGATGGGAGGAAGCTCACTCAACCTATCCTTCAAATGATGTAAACATGCAATGCTAAGACAAATCTTGCAACAAAAGAGTTAAAAGCATGGTGTTTCATATATTAGAAAGACATGAAGAGCATGACATTAAGCTAAATAAACATGCATCTCACAACTATCTAACATACATAAACTAATAGAAATATCAAGCAAACTTAGCTTTTCTATTCCTATCCTACAAGGAGATAGCTCCAAACAAAGGCCAATAATAACAATTTACTATGCAAAATAAGCTAAATACAAGTATACCTCATACACAATTGATCACCATGAATCCACACATGAGAGCTCTACACCACAATAGCCTCCAAAGCCTTTTTTATTCCAATAGAAGATAGATCAATTACGATGTATCACAAGCAAACTCTTAGCAAAATTCCAACTGATTACAAGAGGTAGGTCGCCTCTATTAAATAGCCAAGTGAGTGGTTAGGGTTTCCTTAATGAGAAGGCGAGTCATCCTTGAGTGAATGGCGAGTTGTGAAAGCAAAAAGATGGGAAAGGTTTAGGTGGATGGCGAGTGGTAAAAGCAAAAAGGATGAGTTAAGTCGAGTGGTGAAAGCAAATGGTGGATGTTTCTTATTCAAGAAAAGCGTGTGAGTGGATGTTTCTTATTCAAGAAAAGCGTGTGAGTTGGGATAGAAAAACGCTTTAGTGGAAATGGAAACAAATAGAAAAGTGCTTTAGTGGAAATGGAAACGACGGCTAGACTCAAATCGACTCAAGGATAAGTGATTTCTCATTTTAGGAAAGATCCAACAACTCTCTTCAAGACTCAAGACAAAAGGAACATGTGGGAGACATGTTTCATTTTTTTAAGGAATCCTGATTTTTCCTTTTAATTGTCTTTTATTTGGCTAATTTCGAGAGAAATTAATTTTTTAATGATTAATAACCATTACCTTTCTCTCGAAAGGTGGTCTATGGGTAAAGTGGGTATTTTGAGACGGAAAATGAATACCCCTAAGGCATATGATGCCTCATAGTACCACTTTTTTAAATTATTCATCAATTACAATTAAAATATCCCGTTTTGCGGGAAATTTTATATTATCCGAAAACATTAAAAAAAACCCTAAGGGGAACTTAGCGTATTTCCATGTGACTCAAAATTGATGACTAGTATGGTAATATAAATTAGACACTAGGCTCAGATATCACTTTTAAGCCCAAACACTAATACAAATACTCCAGTGTTGGAGAAATGAGTGAAAAAACCCAACAATCATAAGCTGTTGTAAACAACTTATAATTGCTCGATAAAAAAACACTGTAGAGTAAATGCATTGGAGAGTGGGTCTTAAGTGGCCAAGACCTTTTACAAAGTTCATCATACTAGCTCATCTATTACAATTCCTTGCAAGGTTATGGAAATACAAAAATTTGAAGAATGTACAAGGGACCACGGGGCCTGGCTGGACTTCTGAACTCTGAATTTGAACAATAGCTTGTTCATCTTTGGCCGTTCAACTGCAAGTCCATCCACATGCAACTTGGTAGATAACAGATTGTATTATCAGAAATAATCTATCTAAGAAAGGTTGGTTGGGTTTTTCCTCGGGATTGGGGTTTTCACAGGATAAATCTCCGTGTCTTCTTTTGCTTGTATATGCTGCTCATATTTTCAGCATATGTTATATGCTTGTTAAATGTAAAAGAAGATCTAAATACACTGTTAAATCTTTTGCTCTAAAAATTTAAGAAAATCTAACACCTTGAAGAAAATTACATTTGCAAAGCCGCTTCAAGCAAACGATCAAGAGTGTAATGTTAAGAGTATGTGACTTTAGTGTTGCAGATTTGCTGAAATCTAAATTAAATTTGAAATTTGCCACAATTTTTTCACTGGAAATAGATCCACTTTTACTAGAAACATATCTGATTTTAGGAAATGGATTTGTTCCTAAAAACAAAAAATTTGAAGAATCCAATACGGATCCAAAATTCCTCGATTCCAAAAAGATTCTGGTGCAGGTGTGGGGTGCTCTAAGGCGAATCTAGTAACTATGCCCATTATTGACATACCATCCAACACTTGACATAGTGTTCAAAATTCGGAAAAACTCGGAAAAACTCACCACAGTCGCCCAAGCCACGGGATAAAGAGCCTGATTCAGTTTTTTTTTATCATTGTGTTTTTTTTTGTGTGGAGCAGCAAGGGAAGAAGTTTTTGCCGATGCCGAGTTTTTCCACTAGGGATACCATATTCTGATTCAATCCAATCCCCCAAAAAGCTTCAAAAGATGAGCTTGACTGTTTCTTCTTTCTGATAAATAATGCAAAGTCCATTTGACCAACTTGTTGCATGGATTCTACATTTAACTGCCAGGCACTGATCGAGGGCAAGCCAACACAAAACATGTAATTTGTCTTCCACTCTGATTAGGCGATTTCCGAGATTTTTTCTAAATGTTTTGTCTACCTAAAAGTTGCAATGTTCAAAATCACAGTCTTGTGCCCTATTTGTTCATGTATTGGAAAAAGGGAAAAGTTTATATTTTGCTTCTATAATGTTAGGTTTATGCTTTAGACCTTAGTCAAATGCCAAATACTATCCAGAAGAGGACTGGTTACAAGTTACAACATCAGTGCTTATGGATGACTTAGCATAGTTTTAGCGAGTATCGGGAGGTTGATTTATATATGTGATCATTGATGTCATTTTGTATTGGTTTCAGACTTTCAGTAATGACTTTGATGTATCGGTTTTTGTTTGGCATCCACTATATAATATATATCGGTTCTTTCTCCATATTTATGTGCCTATCTGTTTATATGATGTTGTTGTTGCTTTCTATATTGAAAAATGTTTAAAATTTTGAAAAAAAAAAGAATAACTTATGTATTTTTTAATGTTTTTCAAGGTTTTTCGATTTTTTCGCCGAGTTTTTTCGAGGCGATGTTTTCAGGACCCTTGCCGAGTTTTTGCCGATGCCGAGTTTTTCCACTAGGGTTTCCACAAGTTGGATTTTGTAAAGAGTTGCCAAAGAGTGAGCAGTCAGTGCTCATATGACAGAGTTCAGAGTTCAGCCGGTCTTTCAAAAGACCACCTTTTTCCGCATTTCCACCATTGTAATAAATGACCTGAGTATGAGATATTGTAAAAGACTATTGGCCACCTAAGACCTAGGTATGAGCAGTACTCTAGAGTGTTTTTTTTACTTGTTAATTATTTTTTCTGCCTTTGTGGGCGATTAAATAATTTCTATGTTTTTTCACTCAAAATACTTGGCTCTAGAGCTGGAGTATGTGCTGGTGGTTAGGGCTTGGCATGGAAAACCAATGCCTAGTGTCTAAATGT
>SNQJ01S0054563.1:16770-28794 GCA_010110895.2 Picea sitchensis
ACTTGGTGTGGTAGTGTACCACTGGATTGTAGTTATGTACTACTATGGATAGACACAGTTGTGTTCTATTTTCTTCCGATTACCTTGAATACTATCAACAGTTTGGTAAATGATTATCATCCAGATGAATGATTAAAGGACATAGATTTCCCAGATGGAAAATGGTTCAGAACATCTACTCTTCTAGGACATATGTCTAGATTAGAAGAATGGCTCTTGTATCACTCTATGGTGTGAGTGACTTATCCAACATCATGTCTGATTACTCAGATGGAGTATGGTTTTGAGAGATGATGCACCTGATGACACCGATGGTGATAATGATGCTCATGGAGATAGTCTAGACGACTATGTTAATGCTACCGGGTGAATGGTACATTTTGTGCTCAAGACCATTACTTGTAATACCTCCCTAGATAGGAGGGAGTGTTGATATTATGGTAGTTTCTGGAGGTATTTACCTCCACGTGTAAACCTGATGAGAATAGAATACTCCAGGAAGCAAGAAGAAACCCTAATGATTTGGCTAATAACCCTAGAAGACTTGTCGGCTCAAGAAGATAATTTATATTAGGTTATTAGCCTCCAAGAGAAGAAGTCGGCCAGAAGAAATAATAATATACTTAACAGATAGATACCCAGAATGAGAAGTTGGCCCAGGCAGTTAGCCAGAATTAGTATAAATACAGGAGGCCAGTTCTCATTCTGGCAGGTAGTCTCAGAATTGCAGAGCAACACTTGTGCGCACTACAGTGCCCAGTTTTGTGCGCAGGTTTGGAGTATAACTATCGGTGCAACTAACAGTTAAGTTTTGGCTTGGAATATCTCTTGGATAGGGTTTGGACTATCTGATCAGCTCTTTTTGGTGCACTATCCTTGGGGAAATGTGCACTACCCTTTGTTTGGCTATCTATCCTAGGGTTTGCTTTCAGAGTGATTCTTTGTCAAGGTTAAGGTTCTTAGAGGGTGGCTTCGGCCTATGGTTGGGTGATAATAGAGATATTGTCAATGGTAAAATGAGCACATCCATTATATTCTAACATCTACAAGATCAAGCATGTTGCAAATGGTAGCATCTATAAATTCAAGGTGAGGTTTGTGGTGAGAGGATTCTCCCATCGAGAGGGAGTGGACTATAAGGAGACATTTGCTCTAGTTTCCAGGCATGCTTTTATTTGAGTTGTTATTTATATTGCTTCAGTTATGAGGTGGAGGATTCACCAGATGGATGTGAATATAGTTTTCCTCAATGGGGTCATTGAGGAGGAAGCATATATAGAGAAGCCTCAGGGAATTGAGGTACATGGGAGGGATTCTCATGTGCGTAGGATTAATAAATCCTTGTACAGATTCAAATAGGCACCCAGAGCATGGTATTCCAATATTGATGGATACTGGCAGAGTATTGGCTTTACCAAGAGTGAGGTGGATCCTAACTTGTACTTCATACTTATTGGGTCTGATCCACTCATCTTGGTGTTGTACATGGATGATTTGTTTCTCATAGGTGCAAAGGAGCATATAACAGGGTGTAAATCATATTTGGCTACAGAGTTCGGAATGAAGGATATTGTATTGATGCATTGTTTATTGGGGTTAGAGGTATGGAAGATATCGGGAGAGATCTTCCTTGGTCAAGGGAAGTACACAATGGAGATCTTGAGGATATTTAGGATGGAGGATTGTAGACCGATGGCTACACCTATGGTTACCAACCTGAAGAAGGTTTTCACTTCATATTCAGAGTTGGTGGATCCCAGGGTATACAAGCAATTGATAGGGTCCTTGATGTTTTTGGTCAACACTAGGACATATATATATATTGTTGTGAACACCTTGAGTCATTTCATGGTTGAGTCGAGGCAGGTGCATTGGATAGAAACGAAGCATGTCCTCGGGTACTTGAGAGGTATGGTGGATTATGGTTTGAGGTATCTTGGAGGTTATGGAGTGATGTTGGAGTGATATTCATACTTAGATTGGGCAGGGAGTGAAGTAGACAGGAGGAGCACCTCAGGGTGTTGCTTCAACTTGGGATCAACAACGATTACAT
Source organism: Picea sitchensis (assembly GCA_010110895.2). Lineage (NCBI taxonomy): Eukaryota > Viridiplantae > Streptophyta > Pinopsida > Pinales > Pinaceae > Picea > Picea sitchensis. The sequence goes on from SNQJ01S0054563.1 coordinate 18,824, forward strand.
GGTTCAGGGGGAAGCATAATGTAGCATTTAGTTAAACAAAGGTAGAGTATATGGCAGCGAGCATGGCTAGATATGAAGCCATTTGGATTTGCAAATTACTTACAAGTTTATGTGATCAAGAGTTGGAGCCCACAATGATATATTGTGATAATCAGAGTTGTATCAAACTCTCTAAGAATCCAGTATTGCATGGCAGGTCCAAGCATATTGAGATCAAATATCATTTGATCTGAGACAAGATCCAGAAGGGATCATTCAAGCTTCAGTATGTTTCCATAGATGAGTGCGTTGTAGACATTTTGACCAAACCCTTGGTTAAAGGAAAGTTTGTGTTCTTCAGGGAAAAACTTGGAGTGGTGCATAATACCTTCCTTGCTAAGAGGTAGTGTTGATGTTTGTAGCATCAGAAAGTACTTCTGCACAGGTGAAGTTTTATAGACATGTGGAAGTCATCCAAAGAATTCTACCTTAATACTTTACTTTAATTAAAGGAATTATTAAAGTAAAGTGATTTATTAATTATTTGAGTTTATTTAATGAAATGTTAAAGTTATTAACATTAGTGAATTAAATATTAGCCATTGATCTCAAGTGAGGTGAGATTTAATCTCAGTCGTCAATCACTTTGGAAATTAGGGTTAGGTCATAACTCAAGATTATAAAAGCATGGTAAGGGTGAAGGAGAAGACATTTTTTTATATAGAGGATTGGATCATGAAGGATTGTGATTCAAGGAGATATCAGATAGGGGGAGAAGGACTTTCATCTAGGGATCAATATAGTTTAGGGAGAAGAGAGAACAAGGGAAACCACAAGGATTTCCAGCAGCAAGGTCGCGTCATACGGAGGTTATCGTACAATCTTTGTGTACATGTATGTGGGTTTCAGTGGAGACAAGCGTGTATACGTTGGTTTGCTTAAGGAAAGGTGCATACATCTCGAAAAGCGTGAAATTTTTGGGTTGTATAGTAGACCAAGAGTTGCTAGGGTTTTCAGGTGTTGTCTAAATTTTTTTGTATTTTCTCAGTGGGTCATTTTCCTAGTAAGGGAGCCCTTGTAAGCTTTAAAGTTATTTGAATGATAAGCTTAGTTTATGGGAATAACGTCTTTGTATATTTTGTATGATATTTTTGTTTTCCAGTATTACTTCCTTTGTCTATTTGAGTTGATTATTCCAGCAAGTGTATTCTATTTTGTGAGCTACTAATTTGATTTACAACAAGGAAATCACTAGATAACGAGATACCTAGGTGTCGGGAGTGGAAAGTCGACAAATCAAGGATACCATACCATTTTAAAGGTAATTACATTCAAGCTCACACCTTTTATCGCATAGTATGAGATCATCAATTGGTATTAAGAGAGTGATATGGCATACATCTCTTGGTCAAAACAATGAGTTCCCCATGTAGTTCAAAGAATGAGGGGTTGGCTCCTTGTCACTAGTGCTTTCAACCTCTTAAATCCATTTGGATAGAATAAGGATATATGTGCAAAGGAAGAGACTCGAGACTCCCCCGAGAGAAATTTTATTTCACCTTCCCAATCAACATAGTATTTCTATCTATGCTAAGTTAATCATTGTTAAAAAACCATCACATTATTAAATAAGAAACCAACTTGGAAAATGCTCACTCAATTTATACAAAGGAGATCAAGACTACAAGGGGCCCCTAGAAGGGATTCCTTAGCCTTAATTCTTATAATTTTACAAATCGACAATGTAAAGATAAAATAAAGACCAATCCATCTACATTGTGAGATCACATCTTTCTTTCACAACAATGTCTCTTGGTCAACAGAAAATGAAACTACCTATTAAGTGTGTATGTATGTATGTAATTTTTTTGTTTAAAAAAGAGAGTTTTTTTGTGTGGTGGGACAAATCCCTACTTTGTTATTTTGTTTTCTAATGTGTTTTTATGCCATCTGTTTTGGTTTATGTGCAAGCCCTTTTAATGGCAGTGACCTAAAAGTGGGAAATTAGGACAAAATATGTAAACTTAACAATAGTTTTAGTTCACTCTCCCTATTAAACTTAACATTAATCATAGTAAGTATGATGGAAAGAAAATCCAACCATCACTTGATCACAATGTTACTCACCTTTAGACTTAGACTTAGGTGTCACAACACTTATAAAATTTAAACAAACAAAAATGAAATAAAATGTATATTACATGGCCTAGAGGAATGGGGTTAAAGCTCTTTGTGGGTGGCATAACCACCATGAAAAATGACAACTTCAATTGGTTCCTTAATTAATGGGTTGGGAATTATTTGACAAGCAAGAAAGAAAACTACAAATGATATATAACAATGAAACTAATATTAATCTTAGTAAATTGAAAATGATGAAAATGAAAGTTTTTTTATTTGAATTTGAGTACTAAAGTAACAGGGATGTGTGTGAGCAATTATCAAAATCTAAATAAGTACAAAGAAATTGTAAAATATGCACAAGGGGTAGTTTTTACATGGTTGTTATGTGTATTTACATAGGTCTTCAAATGGTTCCTTGTCACTTGGGAGAAGCAACTAGACTACTAATTATTTTCCTAACAAGTAAGAAAAACGTTTTAGTACTAATAGAACATTAAGAAAAATCTAATAGAACATTCACATGTAAGCGAGAAAACAACCAAAAAAGTGTTGGTGGTTTATAATTCTCAGATCTGATAGTTATTTCCTTATGATTAATAACAAGATTCACTTTCATACATCATTTATCATAGAATAACTATACACTAAAAATATCAACTATAATAATGCAACGAAAATAACAAGATCTAGAAATATTAACCATGCACGGTAGACACAAGAACACAAGAGTTTATCCTGGGAAACCCAACCTTGGGAGAAAAGCCAACAACCTTTCTATAGAAGAATTCAGTCCAAGATATTACCAATACATCACCATCAATAGCCAAAATACCATACAGAGAAGATCCTCCCCAAGTCTAGTATCACCAAGACCTAGCACCTCAATAAGATGACCAATAATAACCAAGCAAGAACTTCTGCGAGTGTGGCACACTCTCCAAGATAACCATAAACCCATAAATTGAGAAATTACCAAAAACTACAACTGCAATTGCCTTGTGAACACTGCAAAAGGAGTTGTTTGTTTGTCAAAACGAAATGAGCTTGTCATGTATTTATATTGATCTAGGCTCCAATCTAGGGTCGACTTCTTATTTCTAGGTCTTCAATTTTATTATTATTTTTCCTGTGGGGCCTACTTCTCTTCCTGGGTATTCAACTTCTTCCCGGGGATTATATAATGGTGTAGATGGGTCTTCTTGTACTTTCTTGTGGAGAATGACTACCCAAAGTTTCAAATCTCCAACACTACCTCTCAATGAGGGAGACATTCTCCATACTTGGATTTTTTTTGTCATAGAAAGGTTGTCTTCATGAGCCATGTTGATGTGCCATCTCCACACATGCATTCCATCCCAGAATATGCATGTGATAGAATATCGAGTCCATCCACTTCTTGATAGGAGAAGGACTACACCTAGGCCAATCACCACTAGCAGAGCCCTGTGAGTGAATGAATCATTACCCTTGGTCATATTAGCACTAACATAGCCCTGTGCATGACCAATCTAGGATAATGTCTACCTAATGCTTATATGGGCCACTCACCACTAGAAAATCCCCATGGATGAGTGAATCATTCTCCTTTAGTCATATAAGCACTAGCATAGCCTCGTTCATGACCAATCTAGGAAGAATTTCTTCTCGAACCTGGAAAATATTAACATACCTGGGCCATTCACCACTAGCAGAGCCCCGTGAGTGAATGAGTCATTCTCCCCTTGTTCATACCAGCACTAGCATAGCCCCATGCATGACCAATATGGGGGAATGTATTCCTGATGCTATCAACATACCTGGGCCATTCACCACTAGCAGATCCCTGTGAGTGAATGAGTCATTATCCCCTTAGTCATATCGGCACTAGCATAGCCCCGTGCATGACTAATCTGGGGGAATGTATTCCCAATTTTGAAACATCAACGCTCATCACTAGCCAAATCAACATGGTTATTCTTGTGTATCACCCTCCTCATCCAATTCAGCATGGCCACTCTGGGAGGATATCTATAGTCTTCTCATCTATGGATAAGTATTGGAGCTTCACTGCTCCCTTTTGTACCATGTCTCAGATGAAGTCCTGCAAGAAGATTCTGAAGTTACACCACTTCATGACTTGTGACACTGGTTTTCATGACATACTCTGCCTTTGTTGTACTGAGTGCTATAGAAGCCTGCTTCCAACTTATCCTGGAAATAATAACTAATTCCAAGCTGAAGCAGCACCCTGAGGTACTCAATATTTCTACTACACTCCCTTCTCAATTGGAATCTGTATATCTTTGCATCCCCACTTCATCACCTGAGACAAATCATATCCAACTGTACCATGATTCGTTGCCACCCATTGGAATTTCCTTGGCATCAACCAAATATTGGCTCAGGGTGCTCACTACAAATAAAATATTTGGCCTAGCATTAACCAGGTACATCAAGGATCCAATCTACTGCATGTACATCATGGGATCCACCAAATTTGAATTTGAAGTATAATCACTCAACTTATTTATATTTTCCATCATAGGTGTAGTCATGGACTTGTAGTCCATCATATCGAATCTCATAATTATCCTCTCAATGAGGAAGATATCATCTGATCTTGTCACGCCTCTAATCCCAAGAGTACATCCATCCAATATCCTCCATCTCAAACTCTAAGGAAAACTCCCTCTGTCACTAGAGTAAGTCATGTTGTCCAATCTTCCTCACTGGTTTCTCCCTCCGTGAATGAGAAAAAATCCATACCCAATCTTCCTGATTGGCTTCCTCCTCTATCACTGTAGAAATATCACATCTCCTAGAACCCTCCTCAAATAATGACACATGTTTTTTAGTCCTGGAAGATGTATCTCTCCCACCTGAATCTGAGGGGGAACTCCCTCTGAATAATCGACTCTCTCTTGAGCCAATTGAATCTCTCTAAGATCATGCTCACTCTATACATTCTTGTTTAAAACCAAGCTCATCAAGTATCCATCGATCCTAGAGTACCATGCTCCCTCTGAAACATGACTCCCTCTGAGTATGAACAATATCTGGAGCCATTTTCTCCCTCTGCATCTTCTGAAGTATGATCTTCAATGAACTATCTTGGGAGTTTCTCCTCCCTACTAGATCTTGAGAGCTGACTCCCTATGAAATCTAGCTTCATTTGAACTGGTACTAGGTGGGGTCATATACCTCACTAGTGGTGAGGAATATCCTCACTACTGGTGGAGTCATCTGCCTCACCATTGGTGGAGCCCATTTGATCTGAAAATGAAAAGGCTTGTGTCTCTTTAAAATTGGAAGTGTAATTTGTATGTGCTTGGGAAATAGGATCAAGTTTCAAACATATCAAACTTAATGAGTTTTTACTTAAACACAAGCAACATAAACATACATAACATCCATCAAAGTAAGCACATTAACACAACAAAATGATAAAGGATTTCACCCCTCTCTTGGGCTACATCTCCCCGTCCAACTTCCAATGGATCATTTTCATTAATGCTCAAAGTGTCAAAATCAATGATTTACAATGCTCAGAATGAAAAATATATGGCTGCAATGGCTCTAGAATGTCCAAAAACCCCTAGTTGGGCTCTTCCTGCACCTGGTTTGGCCAAAAACTGAGAAGAAATCACTTCTTGGAAGTTTCTCCCATTTCTTTGTTGTCTTTGCTCACCAAAACGCACATGTGTGTGACTAACCTGGCTCCCAAGCGACTCTCGTGCCAAAAACCCAGCACTCGTGCACGTTCCGCAATTGGTGGTAAATTGTTGCATCGTTAGCATGCCAAGCACCTTAACCGTTGGAGGTCATGGTCGCATGGCCTCCATGTGGCCTGGCGTCGACCTATTTCCCTACACTCGTGGCCTGACCGTTGGATCCAATGCTCGTGGATTGATCGTTGGATAGTATTGTTGATTAGATGGTATATTGTAACTGCACCAATGGTTATGTGGGAGTGTAACAGAGTGGTGTGACCAAATTGGTGTGACCAGGGTTGGGGATAAGCCCCAATCCTTTTCCTCCTGGACCAAACATTACATTAAACTTAAATATAATGTTTAACGTATAGTGGTTAAGTAACAAATGTGAGCGAGATGGTATCTCGTCCCTTGCCAAGTCACTTCCCACGCCCGAAGGTCACGGGTTCAATTCTGGTGGAGTCCAAACAACTTTTAACCAACAAACCAATAATGAGGTGCCATATGGCGACCCCTGGCTGGGCCATGTGGCGCCTTCCCATTCACCAATAGTTGACACGTGTCGACCGACAATTGGTCCACATAACCATGCTTCCAACTCACCTGCCCAGTCACCCTGCTATGCCAACAATCCATGTCACCCTGCCACGTCAATTGTACGGTTTGTATGGACTATACGGTCAGCTTCCATGTGGCCTATACAGACTGTATGGATTGTACAGTCAACAAAAAATTTCTTGTTTGGAAAAGTGGACAGAACGTGATATCTCTCTCATACGATGTCTGTTTGAACCCGTTCAAGTTGCATTGGGTTCGTGAGGACAAGATATACACCATGAATCCATTTTCAGACAATTCTAAGCACTTTGATTTTTTATCATATTTTGATCCCCTGGATCACTCCTCTCCATTGGGAAGTTTTTGGACCTCCAAAAGACTACTTTCAGTCTATCTGAAGATGAGGGTATAGTTCCCTCACCTTTCCAACCTCAATCCATCTAGATTTTCTTGGATTTGTGCCTTTAAGACCAACACGAAAGTATTCCACATTCCCTTGTTTTGGAGTTCTCATCCTCCTGTCAAGGATTGTATCCTCATGCAATTTTGAAAGATATTCTGGTGAGACGTCATCTATGGAAGGAATCTGAACATGCTCTCCTTGATCATCAATTGAAGGAGGCTCATACAATATAAAATTCTCAACATTAACAACTACATACATTTTCATATAAGGAGGCAAATCCAAACGAAAGGCATTGTTACCAATCTTTTCAAGAATCTTGAAAGGTCCATATCTAATTGGTTTAAGATTTTTACCTTCTCCTTTAAGCCTCTCTTTGATAATGTACAACTGAAATTCATCTCCAACTTGGAAATTGTGATCAAAACGATGTTTGTCATGTCTTGTCTTGTACTTGGCTTGGCTCTTTTCGAATTGTTCTTGTACCATTTGATGCACCAACTGAATTTGTTCAATGCACTTCTTTTCTCTATCAATGTCATAATGACCATCAATAGAAACATCTTTCACAAAGATAAAATCTAAAGGAGATTTTGGCAAATAACCAAAACATGCCTCAAATGGAGATGTTTGAGTCGAAGAGTGCTTAGCCCAGTTGTAAGCATGTTGAATGTAGTGTAGGTGCTCATCCCAAATCTTAGGATGTTTTCTGCAATAACCACAAATAAGATGTACTACTTTTCTATTCACCACTTATGTTTGACCATCAGTTTGTGGATGAAATTTTGTGCTCTTTTTCAGCTTGGTGTCCATGAGTGCCCATAAGCTTGACCAAAAGTTCCCAATAAATCAAGAATCTTGATCAGAAATAATGGATTTGGGAAACCCAAACATGTTGAAAGAACATTTGTGTCATTTGTTCAGTTGTAACATGATTTTTACAAGGCATCAAAATACACATTTTGCTGAAATGGTCAACCACAACATAAAGATAATCGTGATTCTTTTTAGACATAGGTAGACCTCCTACAAAGTCCATGGAAATGCTTTCCCAAGGATGAGAAGGAACCGGAAGTGGAGTATACAAACCCAACTTCATATTGCTATGCTTAATTGTAGCACATAAAGAACATCCTCTTACATATCTTGAAACACTTTCATTCATTTTAGGCCAATAGAAATACTTTTGCAAATTAGCCACTATCTTGCATACACCAAAGTGGCCAGAAATAAGAGAAGAATGTGCTTCCCTTATGATGTTGACTCTTTCACCCTATGAAATACATAGCTTTCCAAGATGATACAAAATCTTATCATGCACATGGTAATCCAATTCCTCTACTTGGTTAGAATGACACAAAGTTGCATAAACCTGTTTAAAATCAGCATCTAAAGCATATTGTTCAACATAGCTCTCATGCATGGTAGAATTATGCTTAAGAATAATTGAAGCACTAACAATAGGCCTAGAAAGCATATCAACAACTTTGTTATAAATGCCTTTATTATACCTTATAACCAAGTGGAATTGTTGTAGGAAACCCATCTATCTGAAGTGCCTTGCTTGTTGTAGCTTTGTTTGTGATTGTAAGTATTGCAATGGTTGATGATTTGTGTGAATGATAGTTTCTTTTCCCAACAAATAATGTTTCCATTTTTTCATACTTTTCACCAATGCATACAACTCCTTATCATAAGTAGGATAATTAATCACAACACCATTAAAAGTTTCAGAATGAAAACAAATGGGCTTACCATGTTGCAACAAGACTGCTCCCATTGCATAACTACTTTCATCTGTTTCAATCTCAAATGGTTGTCTCAAATTAAGAAGTTCAAGAACTGGAGTTGAACTAATCTCCTCCTTTAATTCATCAAAATCTTTTTGTTGCTTGCCTCCCCATTGGAAAACTTGCATGATGCTTGTTAGTGCATGTAATGGAGATGCAATTGAAGAGAAGTTAGCAATAAATTTCTCCATTATTGGGTTGATCCCAAAAATATTCTTACCTCCGTCACATTTTTAGGCTTGGGCCAATCCAAAATGACTTTGACCTTGGAAGGATCAATTTTTAGTTCTCCTCCTCTAACAATATGTCCCAAGTAAATAAGTGAGGTCTTTACAAATTCACATTTAGACATCTTTAAAAACAACTTTTATTTATTCAAGACATCTAGAACTTGCTTTACATTCATAACATGCTCTTCAAGATATTTTCTAAATATCAAAATGTCATCCAAGTAGACAATCACACGATCATCAAGAAAATGACTTAAAACATCATTCATGACTCTCATGAATGTAGCAGGAGCATTACAAAGCCCAAATGGCATAACCATCCATTCAAACAAACCTTTCTTTGTTTTGAAAGTTGTCTTCCATGTGTCTCCTTCATCAATCCTAATCTGTTGATATCCACTTCTCAAATCCAACTTAGTAAAATACTTAGCATCTTTCAATTGATCAAGCAAAACATCAATTCTAGGAAGAGGATAATGATTCTTTACCGTAATCTTGTTCAAGGCTCTGAAATCTACACACATGCGCCATGTACCATATTTCTTTGGCACTAAAACAATTGGTGACCCACATGGCGATGTGCTTGGCATGATAACCCCTTTTTCAAGCAACTCTTGGATTTTATTTTTTTAATTTCAGCATTCTCCATGACTGACATCCTATACACACCAATGTTTGGAAGAGAACAATCTTGTTGCAATTGTATCTCATGTTGGATACCCCTTTTTGGAGGAAATTCTTTTGGTTCTTGAAACATCTCATCATATTGGTTAACAACCTCATATAAATCAGATTTCAACTTTGCATCACAACCTTGGAAAGCTTCTTTTTCAACATTGTCTTTGGGTTTGATCATCAAGAGGACAAAGTTCTTACTAGCATTGATTAATCTCTTAATTTATCTAGCATTTACAAGTGACAAATTCAACTTCGTTGTTTGTGCTCTAACAATGTACTCAACTCCATTTTTAAACAAATGATATTTGTTCTCATGACGATGAAAGATGACTCTCCTATCATCTAAATATGGGCTTCCCAACACAATACCACAAATATCCAATGGAATAACATCAAGCTCTACCTCATCTAAAAACTTTGCAGTGGTGGAAAATCTAAGTTTACATCTTCTTGTCACATGCAATTTGGCATTGTCACATATCCATCCTAGAGGGTATGGTTTAGGATGTGGAGTAGT
>SNQJ01S0054563.1:50273-63001 GCA_010110895.2 Picea sitchensis
GGGGGGGGGGGGGGTCCGGAATAGTGGTATTGGGAGGGACATTTGTGACCTCCAGGTGATTTTAGACCCCCCCCCATACCACTTACCACCTCAGGGGGGGGTCCGGAATACCACCTTTCCCCAAAAAACCACTTTCCCCCAATTTTTCAAAACCACCCATTTTTTGTCTGTTTGACACCTCGTCTTGTGAAGCGGATTCTGGGAAAATGGAGATGAAATTAAAAAAACCGAAAGAGGTTTTTGTTCATAACGGGATGAAGAACAAAATATCTCCCATTTTTTGCAAAGGTGCCACCAATTGGGAGAATCGAAGCTGTCTTTCAACCTCATTTTTCGGATTTCTGGTTTTTCCTGTTACAGTCTCGATTTTGCAGGAGCTATTTCAGCGAGGTGGAGACGAAATTTGAGAAACTGAAGGAGGTATTTTCTCCAGACAAGATAATATACAATAAAATCCTTCGTTTTTTTTACAGGTTTCACTGATTGGTAGAAATCAATGACTGAGTGTACCCCTATTTTTAGCAAATTCGGCCAAATTTGCAGTTCCAGATTTTTGGGGATTTTATGCTATTCTTGGTCGAGGTGGTTGAATTCGACCTTCTGAGCCTGGGGAGAGTCTTTTTTATAAATTGCAGTGATTCAAATGTGTAAAACAGGTTGATTAGTCAGGGGACCATGATTGAGGTTTTGTAAAACAACTCATTGAGCCTTATGTATTTTCATCAATTCAATAATACAATCACAACAACTACAGGATTCATGTGTCATTTTTGGTGGTGATGTTTTCCTCATTCATTTTAAATTTGTTTCCATTGTATTTCTTAAGTTATAAAATCTTTGAATTATGCAAAGAAGTTCGAAGAACAAAATTTGTTGAGACATACACTCTGTTTCTGGCTTTGACATAATTGTCAATGTTTTCTTCTCAATGGTTAATTTCATGATTCTTGATTGCCTTGTTATTGCCTATTCTTATCATCTTGCTCCTCTAAATCCAAAAATCAAATTCAAAGAATCCAACAAGAGTGCAATAATACAATCACAACAATCCGTGGATTCATAAAGTCACTTTGGTGGTGATGTTTTCTCCTTCATTCATTTTAAATTTTTTTCCATTGTATTTCTTAAGTTATAAAATCTTTGAATTATGCAAAGAAGTTCTAAGAACAAAATTTGTTGAGACATACACTATGTTCCTGGCTTTGACATAATTGTCAATGTTTTCTTCTCAATGGTTAATTTCATGATTCTTGATTGCCTTGTTATTGCCTATTCTTATCATCTTGCTCCTCTAAATCCAAAAATCAAATTCAAAGAATCCGCCAAGAGTTCCTACCTTGCCCTTTAATGCTGTCTGTAGAACTTGTTTTTAATTGAACTTCATGCTGTGACCCCATTACCCAAATGACTTCTTTCTCCCCGCTCCACCCAATCATTTAAAAATCCAAACTCTCAACCCATTATCTAGTCTAATATCTATTCAAACAAATCTTATATCAATACTGTAGAGATCTCTCTTAGTCTTGTGCTGATAGATCCAAGACTAGAAGTGATTTTGATGTTGCCCCTCCGTGTGATTGCTTCCACAACCTTGGGCAAATTACAGAGTGCTGTCAGAATGGTGCTCTATACTAGGAACTTTCTGGGTAGTGTACACTTAAAGTTCCAAATCATCATTATTGGTGGACAAAGGATCGAACACAAGAAGGCCGGGAGATCATTCACATGCATGACTCCAATTAGCTCCAGACTTTGCCAACTCAAAGACTCCACTGAGGAAGAACCTGAAGCATGGCTATGTTCTAGAAAGACCAGTACTGCCTCAAATTGCATTCAAGACATCTTTGGTTTTATATGAAATTATGTTCTATCTTATTATTCTAAACCCGATCAAAAGTATATTGTTGAAGCTTATATTGATCATATGCAAATTGATGAGCCTCAAGAGACTACATCCCCAATTGTAGATTATGTACATACTTATACACATGCATCCTGAGATGCACCTAAGGAAGTCCTAGTGAGACATAAGCCTCCGCTTTGTCTCCCCACTCTTTGCTAAATCTCCATATGACAAGCCCTTGTTTCTCACTTCTATACCCCAAAACCTTTTACGACATACAAGCCCCTAGGATTTGCCTCCTATCCTCTACATGACTTCCCCTCAAGCAATTACTACCACACCCACCTAGGTTTGATGGAGAGAATGCCAATATTTCCATTGAAAAGCATATCCAAAGTATTGAGGATTTTATTAACCTCTTTGAGGTAGAAGATGATGATGTTCGCATCGTATTGTTTTCCCTATCATTGGGAGGTAAAGTCAAGAGCTAGTTTTAAAATATCCCAAATGGAAGCATTAACAATTTCCATCAGCTTGTGCAAGTTTTCCTAGATCGATGGGTGATCATGAGAAATGTCTTTCTCATCCCTGAAGAATATGACCATTTTGAAGACATCCGTGGGAAACATTACAACAGCTAGGTTCAATAAGGTATATCATGCACTACATGCTGATATAAGGCCACACTGAATCATCTCTACCTCATTTCCCATATATGCTTTTGATCCTGATATGGCATTCCAATTAAGAGAAAGGAACACCAAAACCCTATAAGAAATGCGTAACATTGCGCTGATGTGGAGGCCAATTGTTGATCAAAAGGTCAAAGGTAAAGAAGCAAGAACAAAGAAAAGGGAGTAAATCGAATCTCCGTGGTTAAACCGACATTCCGCCAAGACTATGGAAGAAATGTTGTATAGGATTAGCATAAGAGAAAAAACTCGATGTTCAAAGACATCATGCTCCATTAATTTCAGAGAAAGTTAGTAAGGTCACAGCTCCCAAACATTTTGGTACCCTTGGTACCATGGTTTGATAATGATTATCATGTATTCAATTCATAACATAGTCAAAGATGAAGTTCCAACTAAGCTTGTTGAAGAGCTATCAACCGACATGATGTGCATGTTTGATGACTTTTCTTATTGGGATAATCTACCCAAGTGTGATCAGAATTTCATCATGAGGTTGAAATAGATGTTGATCGAACCAAAGCAACCAACAAAGATGTCGCTATGTGAAATCGCATCACATACCAGATATGACAATCGACCTCTACCCAACAATCATGACAACAATGATGGTGGTCATACGAAAATATCGTGAAAGTAAGTGGAAACACTTTACCTTTTTGTTTCTCATCTTTTCAATTTCTCAAAATAAACTCAAGGCAAGTTGTGGCCAGTGAAGACGTAAAAATTCTCCGGACAATCGCTTTGAAGATGTCATTGTTGATATGGAGGTTGTTCTAAACCCGTAATTGCAGCACTTTACCTACTCAGATTTTCAAACCTGCATGAAAGCTTAAATCTCGAGACAAATTATGAGTTAATCCAAAATAACTCGGTAATTCATTAATATGCTATAATTCATTTCGGTTTTGAAAACTAATCTTGAGTATATGCTAGAGGATAAACACATAGAAAAGAAATAATTTTTAGTGAAACCAATGCAGCAGTCATTTCAATTTCTACAGGATCCGATATCCGATGTTTTGGATTACTTGTGTTGTCAAAGTCATTTTCCATCATGCCATGGATGAAAATTTGTTAAGGATATTGACATGACGCAAATAACTCCATTGTCTTTTTAGCGTCTCATTACAAATCCCATCAGTAAATTTGCAGCCATATCAAGAAAATTTTGAGGATCTAGATAGCATAGATACAGTATTAGATCATGTTGTTGACTTGGATGAATTTAAAAATCAAGGGACGTCGGCCTACCTTGATCCCATAGCTACCTACATGGAGAAATTTTGCACTACTGAGCCCCAATCTATTTCTGGTATTACTTTTGTTCTTCAATATTGTTGAGGTCTTTGTTGTAAATATCAGGATGGAAAGTAGTTCATGATGCCTATGAAAGTTCCTTTGACATTGATTGAAAACATTGAAAGAATAGAGATAGTAGAGTAGTTTCTTTGATTGGTTGCACCGGCATTATTGTATCATTTAGAACTACAAAATTATCAGTAGCATAGGATAGGAAGCAGTTTTGAATAAGCTCAACATTACGAGCATCTCTTTCGTGATTGTATGATTTCGCCAGAAGTTTTCATTTGATAAGTATCTAGTTCAATGTTCACCAAATATGAGCGAAGTTAAGATTGTAATGGCTGTGCTGACTCCATGGCCCAATGAATAAAGCATCGGGTTTCCGTATTGTTCCGAGGTTAGTGGTTCTTGACTCCTCTTGAAAGAGATGCCATCCCTAGGTGGAGCCTAAGGTTGGGGACCTATAATCATAGGTAACTCGATTCTTCGACCATTGATTTCCATGCTTCTCCCCGATGAAGACACATCCGCTCTGCTGATTCCATTTTTCCTCCATTTGTTTCTACCATCATCCATCACCCCTCACAGATCTTTCATCCACCATTGTGCTCTCACTCCCTTGTCCCGTGGCCCATTGAGTACATCTTGCCCGCCACTCATCCTGAATAAACAAACTGAATATAAACATTAGGTTAATAATAAATGATTAGTGGCAATTTTTAAGATTAATTAGTATAATAAAGCAATATTAATTAAATTAATGTAGTTCCCCGGATGGGGTGCCACCGAGAGTAACAGAGCCACGTGGTATAACGGCTGACGTAGGGCATTAATGCATCCAATCGACACCATCCACTCAGCCACAACTCATGGACGGCCGCTAACCATACCTAGGGCGATGAGCCCTTCGCAAGTGAATGCGACCGCATCAACGCATCTTTAACAAGCCTTTAATGACTTCATGGCAGCCACGGCTCTCCTCCTTATCAATCGGAATTGACAGAACAGCTTGGCTGTTTTCCCATCACAACATTCATCTCCACCGAGTACCGCAATTCATTCCACCGAGTAGCTGCGCTTCATTCCACCGAGCAACAATTTGAAGTCTTTAAGAAGCTCTGGAGCGGAAAGGTACCATTCGCGGAACCCCTCGGGTCATCTCCGTGTCTCCACCATGCCCGTATAATAGGAAAGACACGCAGGGTGCCATAATTTGGTACACGGATGAACTTCGACGAGACGTAAGAAGTTTGATGTGCGCTGGCCATGGTATCCATCCGGCAGGCAAGAAACCACGAACAATGACATACGCGGAAGAAATTTCACCTTTGAGGATCTTGGCGCAGAGTTATCCCAAGATCCCTCTATTCATAGTCCCGGAAAATTGGAATCCATCCACTGATTTTGGCACTGATGATAAGCTTCCGCCTTCGGGAAATTCACTTGGTCCCAGAGCCAATAGTACAGTGGAGAATTTCACCACTTGTTATGTCGAATAAGAGACCCCACCTAGTGCACCTATGGAGGAAGCGACCCAATTTTCCAACCGACCAACACATGCAAGTGATGGCACAACAGAGCCCATTCCCCCAACTTCCGTCAACAGCCACTCGCATGAGCAACAACTCTTCACTGACTCGGGCACCTTGGTTTCATCTTCGAAATGTAGGAGTCTCTGTTGGATCTACCGTGTCTTTCACCTTGCCAAAATTGGATCAACGGCTCTATTACGCTTCGCTGCTCACTCAGAACTCTTCCAAAGCGCTAATGCCCAACGCGGTGTACCAGTCGGGCGACATTGGGATCTATGTGGACGAGTGCAATGTGCTAAAAGGTTCAATGATGTTCTTGGTTAGAATTTTTCTGCTCAACCAAGCCGGCCGCTTAGTTTTTGTTATCTTATAACTAGTTTATGGCATACAATTTAAAATTAATATGTGACAGTCCTGGTTTCCCTTAGGCAGGACGGAACCATGTCAATTATGTTAGATGGAAAACACATGGCACATGATGATGTCTAACCGCCTCGCTCGCTTAGGTGGGACAAATGGCATCACAAATAGTCATTGCAACTCCTTGATTATGCTAATAATATAACAGGTTCCATCTTTTACTTTTAAAAAAAAATTAAATTAATGTAGTTAGATTAATAATCTGGGTTGTCTTGTTAGTAATTTAATTATTAATTAATTAATTAACTACCAACTAATAACAAGTTAGTATTTAGGTTAATTTTAGGTTAGTGTTAAACATTAAAAATAAACAACATTAAACATTAATTAATATAAAACATTTGATAAAAAATCATATAAAAAATTAAAACCAAATAGAATAAACATAACACAAAAAATTTAAAAAAAAAAAAAAAATCATAAATAAAAACTAAACTATATAGTTAAACAAAAATATAATATAATAAATCCTAAAATAATAATAAAGAGAAATTAGAAATGAGTAATAAACAAATAAAATGAATAGGCTCAAAACATTACTAAAAACAAATAATAAATTAAAAATAAAAAAACAAAGTTAAAACGAATAAATAAAAAGTAAACAAAAAAAAAAAAAAAACTAAAAAGAAACTTAATAAATAAAATAAAAACAAATAAAAATAAAAGTGCACCTTTTACACTTATCCCAAATTCTAAATCACTATAAAATATTCGGACCACCCCTCGCCAAGGTTTCATCCAATTTACTTTAACGATTGATGGGTGTCCTAGTCACTCTCACCTTTCCCCAAAAACCACTTTCCCCTACCAAAACCTACCATTTTTGTCCTGCTTGACACCCTCGCTCTAAGCTGATTCTAGGAAATGGAGATGAAATTTAAAACCAAAAGAGGTTTTGTTCATCACTTCTAGCTGAAGAAAAAAATCATTTTTGCAAAGGTGCCACCCGCTGGGTGCAATCAAAGCTATGCATTTCAAACCTCTATTTTTGATTTTGGTTTACCCACATACCTCGCATTTTAAGCAAAGAGCCAAGCAGGTGGAGACGGAATTTGCAGAAACTAAAGGGAGGTATTTCTCCAGACAAGCTAATCTACAATAAAATCCTTCAATTTTCGCACAAAGTCACCATTGAAGAAATAAATGACCTAGCTGCACTTCATTTCTCAGCAATTCGACCAAATTTTGCAGGCCTGCATTTTTGGGGATTTTATGCTATTCTTGGATGAGGTGGTTGAATCCGACCTTCGGAAATTGGGGAGAGTCATTTTTATAAATTGCAGTGATTCAATTGTGTAAAATAGGTTGATCAATCAAGGGACCAAGGATTGAGGCCTTGTAAACAACTCACCTGAATTCCTTTTGTATTACTCAATTCAATAATACAGTGACAACAACTATAGGATTCATGTATCATTTTTGGTGGTGATGCTTTTCCCTCATTCAATTGTGAATTTGTTTCCATTGTATTTATCAAGTTATTCATACTCTGAATTATAAGTTTGAAGAACGTAATTTGTTGAGACATACACTCTGTTTCCGGCTTTGACATAATTGTCAATGTTTTCTTCTCAATGGTTAATTTCAAGATTCTTGATTTCCTTTTGTTACGCTTCATTCTTCTCATCTTGCTCCTCTAAATCCAAAAAATCAAATTCAAAGAATCCAACAAGAGTTCCTACCTTGCCCCTCGTAATGTTGTCTATAGAACTGTTTCTTTTATTGAACTTCAAAGCAGGACTCTAGTCACTCACTGGACCTTCTTTTCTCCCCTGTCTACCTAACCATTTAAAAATCCAAACTCAACCCTTGCTAGCTCTTACACCCATTCAAACAAATCTATATCAATATAGAGAACTTCTCTAGGTCTTGGAGGGCTAGATCCTTCACTCAAAGTGGTTTTGATGTTGTCTTTAAAATTCCAATGCCTTTAAGTAAATGGCGAGCACTAATGGCTACCCCATGCATCAGTAAATCAGGTGGCACACCAAAGTTCCATACTTGATCAATTTATAGTGGATAGTTAATCTGCATTGCTAGTTATTAAGGATTATCACTTGAAAACTCCAAATTAGCTCCAGAGAGTGCCAACTCAAAGACTCCACTTGAGGAAGAACCTAAAGCATGGCCAAGCATCCTAGAAAGACCAGTAATTCAAGCTCAATTGTATTCAAGACATATTTGCTTCATATGTAATTATGTTCTATCTTATTCTAAGACTGACTGCTATATTGGATGAAGTTATATTGATCATCTCAAGAAATTGATAACCCTAAGAGATTAGATCCCCAATCAGATTATTAAGTGTACATAATTTCATACACCGTAATATCCCATATGCACCTAAGGAAGTCCTAGTGAGACATAAGCCCCCCGCTTTATCTCCTACTCTTGCTGTGCTCGATTGTTGTAAGCCTCTTGCTTCAGCTCCTGTACCTTCCAAAATCCCAGACATATACAAGCCCCTAGATTTGCCTCCTATCCTCCATGACTTCCCTGCAAATTACACCAATAATCTGCCTAGGTTTGATGGAGAGAATGCCAATATTTCTGTTGAAAAGCATATCCAAAGTCTTGAGGATTTTCTTGACCTCTTTGAGGTAGAATATGATGATGTCTGCATCATAATGTTTGCCCTATCATTGGGAGGTAAAGTCAAGAACTGGTTTAAAAATCTCCCAGCTGCAAGCATTAACAATTTCCATCAGTTTGTGCAAGTTTTCCTAGATCGATGGGTGATCATGAGAAATGTCTTTATCATCCTGGAAGAATATGACCTTTTGAAAAGACAGCCAAGGGAAACAGTACAACAATTTTCAGCAAGGTTCAATAAGGTATATCATGCAATCCCTATTGATATAAGGCCACCCCCAGGATAAGCTCACTTGCATTTCCCATATGCCTTCGATCCTGAGATGGCATTCCAATTAAGAGAAAGGAACACTGCAACTCTTGAAGAAATGCAAAACATTGCAGTTGATGTGGAGGCAAACTTGTTGATCAAAAGGTCAAAGGTAAAAAACAAAGAAAAGGAGTAGTTGAATCTCCAGAAGCTAAACTGAACATTCTGGCTAGCACCATGGAAGAAATGTTGCACAGGATTAGCATAAGAGAAAAACTCGATGTTCAAAGACATCATGTTCCATTAATTTCAGAGAAAGAAAAGGTCACAGTTCCCAAACATTTTGCAGCTCACCCTTGGTACCATGGTTTGGATAATGATTCTTTCATGTATTCAATTCATAACATAGTCAAAGATGAAGTTCCAACTCAACTTGTTGAAGAGCTATTAGTTGATATGATGTGCATGTTTGATGAATTTTCTTACTGGAATAATCTACCCAAGTGTGATCAGTATGATGATGATCATGAGGCTGAAATAGATGTTGAGTGTTCAAAGCAACCAACATCATGTCATTGGTAGGAAGAAGATCAGTTACAACTCAGATATGACAATCGGCCTCTACCCAACAATCATGACAACCATGAGGAAAATGTAGAAAATCTCAGAGTAAGTGGAAACACTTTACCTTTATGTTTCTCATCTTTTCAATTTCTGAAAAGAAACTCTAGGCGAGTTGTAAATAGTGAAGACAAAAGACTCTCTGATCAATCAGATGAAGATGCCATTGTTGATATGGAGGTTGTTCTAAACCCAGAATTGTAGCCCTTGACCTACTTTGATTTTCAAATTTCAGATGAAAGCTTAAAACCTGAGACAAATTATGAGTTAACCCAAACTAACTCTGTACCATTATGTTGTAATTCATTTCATCTTTTGAAAATGAATCTTGAGTATATGCTAGAGGATAAACACACAGAAAAGAAAGAATTTTTAGTGGAACCAATGCAATAGTCATTTCAATTTCTACAGGATCCGATATCCGATCTGTTGGATTACTTGTGTTGTCAAAGTCATTTTCCATCATGCAACTATGGGATAAAAATATGTTATGATATTGACATGATCAGGCAATCAACTCCATTGTCTTTTTCAGTAGAAGTCTCATTACAAAGCCCATCAGAAAATTTGCAAGCATATCAAGAAATTTTTTAGGATCTAGATAGCATATATACAGTGTTAGATCATGTTGTTGACTAGTATGAATTTAAAAATCAAGGGACAAGTCAGTTCTACCTTGATCCTATAGCTACCTACATGAATAAATTTTGCACTACAGAGCCCCAACCTATTTCTGGCATTACTTTTGGCCTTCATGATTGCAAAGGTCTCAGTTGTAAAGATCAGGATGGAAAGCAGTTCATGATGCCTATGCAAGTTCTTTTTCTGATATTGATTGAAAACATTGCAAGAGTAGAGATAGTAGAGCAGTTTCTTGACTGGTTGCACTGGCATTATTATATCATTTAGAACGATGAAATTGTCAGTAGTGTAGGGTAGGTAGCAGTTTTGAATAATCTCGGTCATTTGAGCATCTTTTCAATATTGTATGATTTCCAGCAGAGTTTGCATTTGATAGTATCTAGTTCAATGTTCAGTCAGATTTGAGCCAATTCGAAGAATGTAATTGTAGTGACTCCATGGCCCAATGAATAAAGCACCAGTTTGCATGTTCAAAGTTCAGTGGTTTTTGACACCTCCTGAAAGAGCGGCCATCTCCAGGTGGAGCCTATGTTGGGGACCTATAATCATAGGTAACTTGATTCTTTGACCATTGATTTGGCGTTTCTCCTGTGATGAAGACATCTAGCTCGGTTGATTCCATTTTTCCCTCCATCCTTTTTGCCCGATCCTCCATCACCCTGCAGCATCCTTCATCCACCGTTGCGTTCTCACTCCCTTGTTATTTTGGCCCATTGAGTACATCTCACCCGCCACTCATCCCTGAATAAACAAACTTAGGATAGAAACATTAGGCTAATAATAAATGATTAGTGATTTTTTTTTAAATTAATTAGTATAATAAAGCAATACTAATTAAATTAATGTAGTTAGATTAATAAGCTAGGTTAATCTTGTTAGTAATTAATTAATTAATTAATAATTAAGTTAGTATTTAGGTTAATTTAGGTTAGTGTTAAACATTAAAATAAAACAACATTAAACATTAATTAATATAAAACATTTGATAAAAAGCATATAAAAAAATTAAAAACCAAATAGAATAAACATAACACAAAAAATTAAAAAACAAAATAAATCATAAATAAAAACTAAACTATATAGTTAAAACAAAAATATAATATAATAACTTAAATAATAATAAAGCGAAATTAGAAATGAGTAATAAACAAATAAAATGAATAGGCTCAAAACATTAATAAAACAAATAATAAATTAAAAATAAAACAAAGTTAAAACGTAATAAATAAAAAGTAAACAAAATAAAAATTAAAAACAAAAAAAACAAGTAAAAACAAACTTAATAAATAAAATAAAAAACAAAACAAATAAAATAAAATAAAAGTACACCTTATACACAAATCCCAAGTAAATTTAAATCAACGCTCATAAAAAATTTCGGACCCCCCGTGCTTTTCGAACTTTAACGGAGGGGGGGTTCCGAAATAGTGGTATTGGGAGGGACACTTGTCACCTCCAGGTGATTTCAGACCCCCCCCTCCCAATACCACTTACCACCTTAGGGGGGGTTTGGAATACCACGTTTCCCCCAATTTTTCAAAATCGCCCATTTTTTGTCTGTTTGACACCTTGTCTTGTGAAGCGGATTCTGGGAAAACGGAGATGAAATTTAAAACACCCAAAGAGGTTTTTGTTCATCATGGGCTGAAGAACAAAAACCTCTCCCAGTTTTTGAATATGTGCCACCAGTTGGGAGAATAAAATATGTCTTTCAGCCTCATTTTTCGGATTTCTGGTGTTTCATGTTACAATCCCGATTTTGCGGGAGCTGTTTCGGCGAGGTGGAGACGAAATTTGAGAAACTAAAGGATTTTTTTTCTCCAAACAAACTAATATACAACAAAAAACTTTGGTTTTTTCACAGGTGTCACCTATTGGGAGAAATCAATGACTGAGCGTACCCCTATTTTCAGCAAATTCAGCCAAATTTGCAATTCCAGATTTTTGGGGATTTTATGCTATTCTTGGCCAAGGTGGTTGAATACGACCTTTTGAGCCTGGGGAGAGTCTTTTTTATAAATTTCAATGATTCAAATGTGTAAAACAGGTTGATCAATCAGGGGACCATGATTGAGGTTTTGTAAAACAACTCACTGAGCCTTCTGTATTTTCATCAATTCAATAATACAGTCACAACAACTACAGGATTCATGTGTCATTTTTGGTGGTGATGTTTTCCCCATTCGCTGTAAATTTGTTTCCATTGTATTTATTAAGCTATTCATACTCAAAATTATGCAAAGAAGTTTGAAGAACAAAATTTGTTGAGACATACACTCTGTTTCTGGCTTTGACATAATCGTCAATGTTTTCTTCTCAATGGTTAATTTCAGGATTCTTGATTTCCTTGTTATTGCCTATTCTTCTCATCTTGCTCCTCTAAATACAAAAATCAAATTCAAAGAATCCAACAAGAGTGCCTACCTTGCCCTGTAATGTTATCTGTAGAACTTGTTTTATATTGAACTTCAGGCTGTGACCCCATTACCCAATGGACCTCTTTTCTCTTGTTCCAGCCAATCATTAAAAAAATCCAAACTCTGAACCCATTAGCTAGCCTAATATCTATTCAAACAAATCTATATCACACATAGAGATCCCTCTCTGAGTCTTGGAGGGCTCGATCCAAGACTCAAAGTGGTTTTGATGTTGCCTCTGTGACTGCCTCCACAGCCTTGGGCAAATTACAGAGTGCTAACAAGTATATTCATGGTTAATTGTGAATGAATGATAGATTAGATAATTGAAAAAAAATAAAAATAAAAATTGTTAATTGAAGATGTGTTTGAGGTATTTCAAACAATATTGTCACTAACAAGTACTTATTAATG
>SNQJ01S0054563.1:75479-90029 GCA_010110895.2 Picea sitchensis
CAACAATGCATCATATACCAATGGAACCACATCGATCCATCTTCATCATGTATCAATGACAAATCATTGATCCATCTTCATCTATGCATTCTCATCAAGGACAATACATATTATATTACATAAATCATCAATCAATCAAACCTTTGACATCAATCAATCACTTGACATCAATCAATCAAACCATTGGCATCAATGAAAACATGATCCAACACCATCATATACCTCGGTGCTTTGCTCCAAATTCTAGAAGACCTGTAACCATTTTTCTCAATCCTAGCAGGTCCTTATAATCCAAATGTCCCAATATTCTATGCCAAAGCTCGCATTTATTATCATTGTCATGTACCAGGGCCTAGGCTTGATGACCTGTCAACTTGTAGATACTGCCATCACAAGTTCCAATAACTTATGCTGAGTCGAGACTCAATCCCTTTGGCCAAAAGAGAACCTGCCCATCTATGAATTCCACAACATACCCTATGTCTTCCATGGCAGAGATATAAAGTAGGTTCCTCTTCAGTCTAGTTACATACAACACTTCACTCATCTTGAGAGGATTTTTGGACTTCAGTTGAAATGAATTTGTCCCAACTCCCTTGACTACATACTTGGCATTATCACCAAGTTCCACTTGTAATCGTGAGTTCTCCTTTGTCAAACTAGTGAGTGATTTTTTTGATCCTGCCATATGAAGAGAAGCTCCATTTTGCACCAACCAATTCTCCATGGTGACCTTCCTAAAACAAAACAAAAAAAATTGCACAACTATGTCTCAAAGGATGACTCCCTCTTCCTTCAAAGCCTCATCTCTAATAACATGTCAATTTTCACCTGCAACTCTATGTGACTAATTTCATATCTAAAAAATGTTTCCTAGTGATCCAACAGTAAACCTCGATTGTTATCATTGGACAAATTTACACTGAAATTATGACAGAAAATTTACAACAAAGGAAACATCAAGATTTGAGATAAATCATTTACACATTTGAGACACAAATTTTTTGTTCTGTAAATGTCAATTTTAGAATTTTTTTGAAGGCAAAACCAACCTTCTTTATAACCAGAAAAATCACCAAAGCAGAAGAAAAAACATTTCCAATCAAAAAACCTGCTACAAGTCACTTGTACGACCTGTTGACGTCAACTTGTACGTACCTGTATTTTTGCCCAGAAATTCACATGTGTGGATGACCTTTTGTCCTCACACGTGAGGCATGTTGTATTGACTTGTACAACCTATTGTACGGACCTGTATGGTCTACACATGTGGTCCATACCACACATGCAACCTATTTTCCTCAATTGTAGTCTCTCCTCCACACATGTGGCCTCTCTTCTCTCTCATACATGTGGTTTTTCCCTGCCAAGAACAAAGATAGAATGACCAAAAACCCTAGGCCAAATTTCCTAGGTGTAAAAACTTCCTTGTTGAAATATCCATCATCCTAGCACAAGTGTTTACTCGCTTATACTAACTCCATAATGTCACAATGAGATGTCACAATATCCTCCTCTCCTTTTATATGAGTCTAATGAGTGAGTTTAGGACTCAACAATTAATTAGAATATTTTACTCCTCTTTGTGGGTGTGAAACTCCAACACAAGCGCACAAAGCCCATCAACTTTCCCATGATTCACTAGCTTTATTTCAAGTCCAATTTCATTGAAACAAAAGGTTCATCTGGTGCCAATGAAGACTCCCACATGCCTGACAACTCAACCTCTTGTGGGAATATCTCCTAAAGCTACAAAATCTTCAACATAGTCCAATTCACAACTATGGAATATAGGACTAGATGTTAGTGAGGGTGTAAATGTTAATTGGTTGAAGGAGGGGGGACAAGTACTATCATAGATAGGTGGGAAGGAAACTCCAATTCAAATATCCAAGGAATTTAAGGTATGGTGCATTGGGAGAGGCTTTATAATAAATCAAGTTTTTGCTCCAAGAGAGTGTTTGGAGCCTTATCCCAGGCATAATTTGTAGGTAAATGAGAGGAAGAATCTATGAGAAAATATTTAACCTAACTAACTAAGCTTTCCCAAAGAGTAAAAAGAGAAGGAATTATCAGAATGTAGAAGGAAAACTTTAGTTTGTTTTTGGGAGAGGACGTAGGAATGGAGGATGTTTCAATCCTTATGGAAAGATCTCTAACCAAGTGTTTCATGGGGAAGAAAGTAGAAAAAGAATCATTAATCATGTGCATGGACAGGGCATGGATAAGGATTTTAAGTTACCATCCAAACTTGCATATCTTTGTTAGAGGATGGAACACCTTTGAGTTTTGCTCCGTGGTAAATGAAAAAATAATCCTCACACGTAGCTTCTTTTGGTGACCCTCGTTACTTTACCTAAGAAAATGGAAGCCAAACTTTTATCTTGATAGGGAGACTACAATTATCCAGCTAGTGTGGTAAAAATTTTGGATTGACAATGGAATTATGTAATACAAGTGCGGTCCCGCAATCCAAACCGTGGTTTCTATCGAGGAGTATGTGTCAGTGTTGGGTTGATTGCGAAATGACAAGCGAGTTGTTTCAAAACCACTAATCCAAATCTCCACAAATTGAAAAGTATAAAATGTCAATTTGACATTTTCATTTTTTATTATTTTCAAACACGAGAACCATTGGAACATTGTCGTGATCACTACCATTTTTTGTTGCAGCCCAACTTTGCACCATTACAGTTCACTTCCACGTATTTATCCCGTCTCTATGAATCCCATAGTATTGTCAGTAGCATAACAAGACCCTGAAGGTAATCAATATTCCCTAATAGAAAAATATGTAGATGTATTTGATCCTAATATCACTATTTCCCCCATTTATGTGTCTTGAGGCAACTTGGTTGATGTAAAGGGAAAGAGTATTCCATTTTTAGAAGCAGTCCAAGCCTCCATTGTCCCATATGTTCTCGATCTTTCCTTCTTGTTTTCTGAATTTGTAGGTTGGTGCGCTGAGCAATATTCCCATTTAGAAAGGGTAAATGTCAATAAACAAGGGTCTTAAGTCCTGTGTAGAATAGATATTCTGTCAGTTTGAAAGTCACTCAATATACCATAAGCATTTTCCTTTAATTTTGAGTCATTCAATGAAGAAAAAGTTGAATACGCCTGCTACAGAACACCCACAGACAACATAATTGGTAGCTTTAGAGAAGGAAAAAAAAAACATTTCGGAAAGAAGCATTGGATTATAAGGCTAATCTTTTGAAACTAGAAAAGGAAAAGATGGAATGGTCTCAAGAAAAAGTAGATTTGGTGACTAGAGCCATGGTTTTAGCCCCTGCTACAGGAACTGGATCAACCATTGAATACATTGTTCAAGCTATGTCACAATTCAGTCTAAAAGAAGGAGAGATCAAAGGATTAAAGGAAAACATGGAGAAATTGGAGCAGGAAGTGCGCACAAAGGATGAAAACATATACCAAGTTCAAAAGGAAAAGGTAGTATTGCAGGAGAATATTAATAAATTGAATTCAAGATTGAGAGGTAAAGGTCTTTTGCAAGGAGCTAAACATATCATATGGGATTCTATAGTTGTTGAGACTGCTAAATTTAGATCATATTTGAATTTTGTAAGTTATAACGCTAATATAACAATCGCAGCTAGGCATAGATGCACTGTTGTTAATGAGACTTTATCCAAAAATCCATCTGAATGGGCACAAAATACCATTAATCATATCAACTCAATTCCTCTTACATATCTCCAGACCATTGGGGTAAAAGACAGAACTGCATTGATCGTCTAGGCTAGAAGGATTATTGAAAAACGTGATCTTTTGAAATCAGTTCTGAATAAATCAACATAGATGGAATAAAGTGTGCAATATTTCAAGAATTTATTTGAAGGATTGTTCATAAAGGGCCTTCCATCATTCTAGGATGGTAAAGGTAAGTTGCATGATCAAGAAGAATATAATGCACTATTGACTCAGTCAAGAATGGACCACTCCAAAATTGAAACCCTGGAGGAGGGTTTGAAAGGGGCTACTTTAGTTGATAAACTGAGTACAGATTTTGAAATTCTAAATCAGTTTAAGAAAGTCAAACTTGGTCTACCTTTCATGTCATATGCCACTTGTATTAACTTGAAAATTTTGATGAAAGAAATGACAGATTATGAGATTCCTTCTAAATTGCAATGGAAGGAAATAGTCAGATTGGGCAAGACCAAATGTAATTTCCTAGGATCGAGTAAATGATTTATGGTTGTCAACCAAAAGGCATCAAATCAAATGAATATACAATCAAATCCAAAGGACGAAGATAAAGGACCAAACTGTAGAAATATCTGCAAATCCCATATTTTGTGAACTGAAATTTTCTATTTTAGTGAATTCGGTTTAAATCGAATGAAATGAATTGTTGTATAAATATTGTAGGTTTTTATGTATTCGAGGTTGGAAGAAGCACAAACGAATTTTTTTATTATTCATTGTAACAATTTATGAATCTGAAAGAATACAAGTGGAGATGTCCAGAGTTTTTTCATACCAAAGATTCATGCGGTGATGACCTGAAGTATGTATTTCCTTTCATGCATGTTTTTCTGGTTTTCTTTCCCTTCATCTGCAACCTTTCATATGTTTAAAATTGGATGTTAAAGGGTCTAAAATTCATCTAAATGGTTTATTTAGATTCAAACAATTTTAAACTTTGTTTTTCTTTCTTAACTCATCAGAACTCATCTCTTTGGTTCTCTAATTGATGTTATATGTTTCTTCTTTCTTCCATCTCTTCACAACAAATTAAAAGACTGAAATTTGATCACCTACATTGCCTTTGCTTCCTTGAGAACTCTACCTACCAAACATTGTTTCAATTGTTTTCAGATTTTACTCCATTTCCCAATATGTTCCTTTCCTTCTTGCCAACAAACCCCATAAATATTTCATCAAATCAAAACCTAGCCATTAAACCTTTAGAGAAGATCCATCTTCCAAAGGACCTAGTGACAATAGAGATCCCTCTCTAAACTAAAAGGGCTAGTTTTCAGTTCTTAAGTGGTTTTGTGGTTACCTTTGTAAGTTGTCCCCTCAGCCTAGAAAATTTACTTAGTGCTAACATTTTGGTGTTGTTGTCGGGGAGGCAAAGTGAAATTTTCCCTGGGAAAGAATGACTTAAAATTTCATATTTGATTCCTGAGGGTAACAACGAATAAAAAAAAATATTGGTTGAATTTTTTTTACCCTGGAGACTTCATTTTATAAGATCGGTAAAAAAAAATTAATTTTATTAAGAAATCATGGCAACGATGAATTTCGGGCAATCATGGGAATCCAAAAAGGTGCCTGCAAACCCACCAAAAGGGAATCCTACAAAGGAGCCTCAAGTCAATTTACCTTCTTTAAGTCATCCTAGGAAAGACATTTTGGCAAGAGAGGTATTGGAGAAAGGAAAACAGAAAGAAGAGCCCCAAAATAAGGCACCAGAGATAAAAAGGGATGCAGTCATCAAAGAGGTAGAAAAAACTCAATCTCCTTTTAATTTTGAAAGTGAAATGGAAAAAATAAAAATTTATGTTCCTTTCAATGAATTGATAAGGAATGGTGAATATATAAACCAAATCATAAAAATGTTGAAAATGGAAGAAGCATCTCATACTTTGAATGTGCAAGATAATCACCCTGCAATCTTGTTTGGTCCTCAGGTGGAAGAAACTGGTGATGATGGTGATATACCTCCTTTCTATGTTAACTTTAAAGTTCATGATATGACCTTACATAACGCAATGCTAGATTCAGGAGCATCTCATAATTTGATGCCAAAAGTAATAATCAATGAACTAGGCTTGGACATCACTAGGCCTTAGAAAGATCTTTTCTCTTTTGATTCAAGGAAGGTAAAATGTTTGGGTTTAATCAAAGATTTGATTGTGTCTCTATCTCAAATTTCACCAAAGAATATGATCATGGGTGTAGTTGTTGCTAACTTTTCTCCAACGTTTGGCATGTTGTTGTCAAGATCATGGGCTGCAAATTTGAAAGGTACTCTACATATGGATATGTCCTATGCAACTATACCAGTGTTTGGCCAAGAAAGGAGATTGTACAGGGAAGTATTGTTGAAGTACATGGTAATTAGGAAAACTAAACCAAAAAATCATCCTATTTATTATGTTGATACTGAGGTTGGTTCTTCAATTTTCTACAATGACATGTGTGTTAATTATTAAAATCGCAATGTTGAATTCCTCCCGCAAAAGATTGCTAAAAGCGTTATTATTTAATTATGATAATAATATAATACTAGTAGGTGGGTCCCCCTTGTAGACTAGAGTCACAAGGATAGACATAGTACTTTTATATGTTGTCGTTGTTACAATGTTCCATACACATTCCTACATTATTTTGATACAGTCTTGGATCGATTGATGTTATAAATGGGTGATTGAGTCATTATTTCTACATGTTATTGGTATTCAATTGCAATATAGAACAGGTCCATGGGTATGAGAATCATATTGTTCACAAGTGTTATGATATGTTGTGTTATAACCTTGATCACTAATTCATAGATCGATTACCTGTCCATATATGATTATGAAAAGGAGTATTAAATGAGAGATAACTCGAAACAAAAGGAAAAGGAATTATGTGTTAATCGTAAGGCCTTGGTAAAGGACTACATATAAACTACAAACGAATGTGTAGATGGATACAAATCGTGGGCCTAGATATTATGTTATGTGCTTTGGTTAAAGGAATATGCAATTTTGATTAAAAGTTGAAAGGAGGCACATATAGCAATGCTAATATGTGATTATCGTTTGGAGTTATCGCAAAAATTTAACGTAGAGATCTGAGATATCTCGGGTGGTGCACTATGAAATATATATGGTATCAGAGCTTACAATGGATATGGCATAGAATTATGCATTGGTTATATGGTTTGATTTTAATGGTGAAGGTTATGTTAGTGGGATGGCTCGTACATGGGATTGAATGGGGCCAGGTGAGGAAGTGGCATGCATTTACTGCATCTCACTCTAAACCTTCCCTATCGCCTGTCACCCTAGCATTGTTGCATTGTTTCTCTGTTGGTTGTGAAGCTCTGCGTTTTCAAGACTGGCAAGGGTAAACTCGATCGGTTCACCATTGAAATGATTTTCTCACAGGTATGGCTCTGAAATTTCCATCCATGATGGATTCTCTGTTTTATGAACCAAGTGGTGGCTCAACAATGCATGGATTTTGTGTTTTCATGAGTTTTTAGAATGTGTGTAAATATGGTGTTATGGCTCTCTATGATGACTGTAAAATGTTGGTAATTGTAAACAATGTAATGGGTATTATTTATTATAAATTTTGTGCATTGGTTATTTACTCGGTCAATATGGTTTTTATGATGGTTTCCTGTGGAATAATGGTGACAGTTGTGCAATGAAGCTCTGAGTTTGATGGTTGAGGGTTTTAACCATCGTTCTATGTATCAGTGGTTGTCAACTCATTTTCCCTCGTGGTCATTGTTGTAATCTTGATCCAGTTGCAAAGCAACAGTCGACAGTTGATGTGTTTCTTTTGTCTAAGCCCCAAACTATCGTTGATGGCTCGTTCCTTACTATATTTTAGTTGAAATCTTTCCAAAGGTTCAGTCTTGGTTTGTCCCTAATGTTAATACATGCATGTGTATGTATCAAATTGATACGAGTGGTGTCCTGGAATTTTTCCACAAATATTTTCCTCACCCGCTCCTCTCGTCTCTTCTATTATGATGATTGTGCATTTTGAAGCCCCATTGTTGTTATTGTCAAAATTTATGAACCTCTCGGGTGATTGGAAAGAGACATTATCTCGTTGTGTTTTGAATACCCTCCATTGTTTAAGTTAACCCTCGTTCCTCTCTCCAAAGTGTTAGAGGCACCTGTGTGCAACTGGTTGTTTACCTCGAATTGCCTTACTTTCACTTGGGCATTCACTTATGATTCTATCAAAGTCTTGGAGTTATAAGACGAAGGATTGTAGTTTTTTTTTTAAAGAGCATGGCTCTCTGTTTTCAAGATTACATTGTGGCTTGTGGTCATTAATCAATGGTAAATGGATATGAGGATATGAATACCAATATCTCTCTGTGTTTTTTAAAAAGAATACAAATGAGCTTTTGTTCCCTCTCTGCATTTAATTTTAAAGAGCCCAACTTGCACTCTGACTTGTCTCTACCTCCTCGGGCACCTTCTAGGGTTTGTCAAGATTTGGGTTATCAGTTTAATGATTGTGGAAGTTTAAAATCATGTGCTATCTCATTTATAAACCCATCCTCTTGATCGAGTCTTTGTGTGGTCTTTCTATGATGAATTTGTTTGAACAAAGAAGAAGGAAAATATGTGGTTACATACAGCCGAGATTTGTCCTTCTTTTCGTTTATGGTCTCAATTATTGTGTTTAATCCGGCATGATCTTGATTGCGTTTAAAAATAAGAAGACACATGTATGAGTTGCACCAAGCCCAATCATTGTTCTGTC
Source organism: Picea sitchensis (assembly GCA_010110895.2). Lineage (NCBI taxonomy): Eukaryota > Viridiplantae > Streptophyta > Pinopsida > Pinales > Pinaceae > Picea > Picea sitchensis. The sequence goes on from SNQJ01S0054563.1 coordinate 83,955, forward strand.
AAGTTTAGAAGAGGTGCATGTGTGTCAATGCCACTCTATTATCTTCTTACATGATATAGTTATGTGGCTCGTTCCCTTTAAAAGGAAACCTGTATATACTATTTCACACAAAGAACAAGCTCAGAATTCCATTTTTTTGGGAGATTGATTGTTGTTGTCGATTTCAGATTGTGTCAATGATATGATTGAAGATCCCTCTATGAATGGGCATGTTTTTAAGTCTGTCCATGGTTTTTAAAGGCAACTATGTATATTTAAATCGGGCAAGATTGTTGATTAGAAGACAGTAACTATTGATTGTTATATTGGGTGTATTATTGTTTCATTACCAAAGATGAATGTTTTGGAATAGATAACAGAGATTCTTGTGGATCACTTAGTTATATTATTTTCATACGTCGTATGGGAATCATCGCACAGACTATTAATTTATTTTTAAAAATGTCTATNTATATATATATTGATGCACAAAAAGATTAATCTCGGGGTTATGTTTTAGGGTTGACTGTTGTTGTCGATCCATGATTGTTGTGCATATTTCGTTTGTTTTAAAAAAGAAAGGGATCAACATTAGTATATATAGTGTTATTGAATTGGAAATGTTTATATAAGTTATAATACACAGACTCTTATAAATTGAGGATTTTTGGGGAAATTATATTTTTATTGAGACAACAAGCAATTTTTTTTTGTAAGTTAGTAGTATTATATATAAAAGGCCTTCCAAAACCAAAGTAGAGGTTCAAAATACAGAAATAGCCATACTGTAATTACTGGACTGCCCCAACAGAGGGGAAACCAGTCCAGCCAGCAGGGGAGGCAAGCATAAGTGGTGTAATATTCTAAGAAAAATAGTCTCAAACTGACTGGTCACCAGCTAAAAAGAAGAGCAGCTAATAAAACTTAAAGTACCACTATGGACCTAGACATTTGGTGAATAACCTAGCCAGGTGGTGTGGATGTTCTTGGACCATGGTTCCTCCTCGACATACATCATTTGGTTTGCCCATTGCATTCCAGCTTCCACACTACTCTCGGCTCTGTCGGCACCTGTCGAAGTATCCTGCAGCAGTCGTTGTGTTGTGTCCACCTCCACGGCCATGTCCTCGTGCTTGGCCTGCTCCAGCCCATTCCCTGCGGATCGTTGCACCTGGGCATTCCCTTCACTGGTAGCTGTGCAAGGTTCCTCTACTGTAGCCGCCCCTGTTGGGTCCGAGGGGAAAGCTTCTTGAAGGGAGGAAAGGAGTTGAAGAAGGACCGCGACCTTTCCGTCTGTGGCTTGCAGATGGAATTGAAGGTCCTCCACCCCCTGACGGAGTTCAAATACCAAACCGAAGAGGATGGCGAGGCTTTCTCTTAGCTGCGTGCCGGAGAAAGAGTCAGAGGACTGATTCTCGGAGTTCCATGGATTGCGAGGAGGAGGTGGCTCTCCCCCGGTTTTCCTTAATGACTCAAGAAATGGTATAGGGGGAGGCTCAACCATTGGAGGGGCAAGAAGGGGATGCGAGGAGGAACATGGCAGCCTAGGGATGATAGCTAGAAAATCAAACTGCGAAATGGGTGGAGCGAGAGAGGGAGGAAGAAAAGGCTCGAGTTGGAGGGAAGGGGAGGAGCAGATGGAGGGAGAGTCAGGGGGAAAGACAGAAGGCCGGCGAGGTTTCCATGGAGAGCCTCTCCACGGCCTTCCCCTTGGGTGCGGCATGAGGTTCTTCTCGTGACTACCAAAAGTGACCAGGTGGAACAGGCAGAGGTAGAGTTCCTGGAGACGAGTATGGACTGCAAAAAGCATGAAGGTTCGGGAAAGATCAGGCCAAGGCAGAAGAGGGGGGAGCCATTTAGAGTGTGAGCAGAGACGAGGGGCATACACCAGCAACCAAGCCATGAAATGAAACGTAAAGAGAGAGAGAAGCTGCATAAAAGAGCTGCTACGACGCCGTAAGAGCTATTTAATGCAGGAGTGGGGTGGCGGGAGGTGGCACGAGCCCGTCACATGGCTCCATGCCCCATTGGTCGATCCCTGCCTCCACTACACGCCAAGTGTTCCGCACTAGCACCCCATCCGGGGGGAGACAACAAGCAATTTGATGAAATTGAGAAACAATGAATGTTTTGGTCTTGAAGTGGATGCTTTTTGAATTAAATCTGAACAAAGTTATGATAGTTGATTGAGTTAATTTATTTTATGTACAGTATCCATCTAATTCCCTCTCATTTTTTTACTTTTTTCGCTCATTACAAATCCCCTCACGATCCCAAATTCATTTTTCACTCCTTGTTCACTAAAATTAAATTAAAACTAGGTATGACAACGATTAAAAAATACACAGAGATAGATAAAAATTGACATGTTTTGGTTATTGATACATAGTCAATTGTTTAATGAATTGTTGAGCAGTAATCATGTTCTTACTCTTGGTCATGATATCACTTTTTCGCTCAATTCAATCCCCTTAGATACCCCTAAACCCTACTTCACCCCCTGCTCATTGACAATTATTAAATGAATTTTATGGATTGGATTGCATGGGTCTGATGTGATTGTTGAGAAAAAATTGTTTCATATTAAGAGAATGTCATGTATGGCATGTTTAAGAAGTTATTTGCTAATAATTTATGCATACAGGATGAGCTTCTTCAGCAGGGGAATTCATGGCAAAATAATAGAGGCATAGGGAATTGAAACAGAGGGCCTAGAAAGCCCAGATTCTCAATACATTTTGATGCAGATCCTCAAGAGTTAAACCATCTCTTTCAAGATTGATTTTCCAATTGGATTGGACAAGGAATAGTCTAGCCTAGGCCAGATATTCCACCCTTCCATCCCCAGCATGTCCCTGGTATCCTTGTGCCCCCAAATGTTTCTTTGCAACCTGAAGTTCCCAAGAATGATGGATGGAAGGATATAGTTCACCCAACACTCTCCCACCATCGTGGTTGGCCAATTTTGTCTTTACCTCCTCATCCTCCACCTGTTAACCCAAATGTTCATATTTCCCCTGCACACTCACCTGTACAGTCCTCCCACGCAAGCAAAAGACTCAAAACTGAATCCCATCATATGCATGATGAAGGAAAATTTGTCGCTTCCCCCTCCTCTCCTTCAAGTGATTCATCCAAATCCATATCATCTCATATGCACTTGAGAGATGATTGTTCCCATGTCATCAGTGCGATCAAGCCTCAAGGTTCTACATAGTCTAAGGATAATTCAGGGAATTCAAAAGGGGATAGCAGCAACAAAGGAAAATTTGCCTCTCAAAGTGTAAAATACAGGTTTTGATTATGTTTTATTATTGTTTTATTGAGGATAGTGGAGTGTTGAGGGTTTTGGAAAGAAACTATTTTTGGATATTTTGGATATTATATGTTTGGATATAATTTGAAATATCATTGATATTTAAATTTCATAATGTGGAATTCATTATGGGAGCCACAAGGAGGGATGTTTTTTATTGGTTGTCTAATTATGTTTATTTTTGTTAAATAAATTAAAGGGAGTTACAAGGGGTCCCACCTACTAGTTATTATTTAATAAAAAGACCCTTTATTATTATGATTATTAATTATTCCCCTAATCTAAAAGTTAGTTGAGTTTTAGTTAACTTAACTAAATGAGGTAGTTGAACTACTTCAACTAATTTGGAATGCATAAAATCCAAATGAGAAGGAAGAATAAGGGGAGAATAGAAGGAGAAAGCATATTAAGGTTTGCTCTTAAGTTTTATTGAGATAGTTCATTTTTCATTAATTATTCAATTCATCGAAGGCCTAATTCTCTTTTATGGCAGCAGAGTCATATTGTAGACAGCAAGGTTCAAAGTTGAATCATATCATTCAGACTCTTGTTTTCAGAGGTGTTGATCTATCTTTGATAGTCTGTGTAGACTTGTCTTTTTGTGAATTAAATTTCATGACTGATAAAGGATATTGTGCAAAGTCAAGTGGCTAGTAATATGTGGAAAGTTGATCCATATTTTAAAGTTCAATTTTTACTTCTTGTCAGAATCATTTTGTATGGTTTTCATCGGGGATATCTAATTTTGACCTTGGTCCATGCCCCCCACAGGGATTTTGTAAAGAGAACAATTCTTTTTATTTCTTGGAATGAAATAAAGCGATTGTTATTCTGTATCATCTGTGTTCATATGTGACTTGGTATTTTTTCTTTTGATCTCCACGTTTTCTTTTGCAATCTGACGTATTTAGAAAATTGTATAAAAATGTTATATTTTTGCAACCATCTTTTATTCAAAAAATCAGCCTAAGCCCTTGTAATTAATACTTGTAGATTGGGAAACACTTTTTGAGGCTATCAACATAGGGTAACATTCCCGACTATCTTTCCTTAGCCAAGCAAGATACGAAAATGCTTGAGTAAGATAATTTCGTATCTTTCCTCAACACTAGGCTTTGAAGAAGGAGAGCCAAAGATTGTTGAATTTCCTATGGCAGGTGAGGTTGATTATCAAGTAGGGGAAATTTCAATCCAACAAAATAGAGAAAATGATGAAATGTGGAATATGAATTTTGATGGAGCTACTAGCAAAGAGGGAGTTGGAGCAAGTGTTTGGATAATTCCTCCTAGATCAGGTTCAAAACTTTTCTCTTACAAATTTGCTTTTGACTGCAAAAATAACATGGTTGAATATGAGGCATTGATTTTGGGTTTGAACACTTTGAAATAATTCGGTGCAAAAAGAATAGTTGTACATGGGGATTATGAGCTTGTCATAAATCAGGTTAAGGGAATCTATCAGTCAAATCATCATAGGTTAAGGGCATATAGAAATATAGTTCTTTCTCTGCTTGAAAGTTTCACAGAATATAATCTCTCAGTGATTCCAAGAGGACAAAATCTAATTGTTGATGCATTATCCACTTCAGCCCCTATTTTCAAGATTCTTTTTTGTCCTAACATAAAATATGAAATTGAAGTCAAGCATAGGCCAGCAGTACCTAAAAACATCAAGTATTGGCATATTTTTGAGGATGACAAGCAGGTGGTAATATTTCTCCAAATGATTGATGAATTTGTCGAATCAAATATTGATGATGAAAACTATTGTGATCAGGAAGAAGATACAACCATGTTCTCAAATGATGATTGTTTCCAAAATCAGATTTTTGTTAGAGATATTGTTTAGCTCAAAAATAATATCATTCCCAAGGGATTGGTACCATTGGAAAAACTTTTTGACAATAACGATGTGGCAAGAAATCCCAAGTTCACTGCAAATGATGAAGATATAGAGGATTGTAACATTGGGACTTGGGAAGATCCCAAAATCATCAAACTATCCAAGACACTCAGTCCAGAAATCAAGGAAAGATATATCAGCCTAATGAAGGATTTTCCAGATGTTTTTTTCCTAGAGTTATGAGGATTTGAAGGTTTATGAAACTAAGTTGATTCAGCATGTAATTCCAATTAAAGATGACCAAAAACCTTTCAAGCATAAATTGAGAAGGATTAATCCTTTGTTGCTTTCATTAATTGAGAAAGAGGTAAGAAAGTTGTTTTATGCTAATATTATAGTGTCTTTAAGATTCTCTAAATGGTTGGCTAACTTAGTTCTTTTCAGAAATAAAAGTGGTGAAATCAGGTTGTGTGTAGACTTTCAAAATATGAACAGAGTTTCTCTCAAAGATAATTATCCTCTCTGAAAGATGGATTACATTCTGCAGAAGGTGGTTGGATCACATAAAATGTCAATGCTTGATGGATTTTATGGATAAAACCAAATCATGGTGCATCCTAATGATCAAGAGAAGACAACATTCATAGCACCCTGGGGTACATTCATGTATGCCAAGATGCCTTTTGGGATCATGAATGCAGGGGAAAATTTTCAAAGGGCTATGTACATAGCTTTTGATGCTAAGAAAGATAAGTTCATTGTCATTTATTTAGATGATATTATTGTGTTTTCATATTCCGATGATGAACATCTTAAACATTTGAAAAAGGGTTTTCATAAATGTAGGAAATATGGCATTTCATTAAATCCCAAGAAATCTAACTTTGGAATGCAAGAAGGGAAACTACTTGGTCATATCATTTTGAAAGAGGGAATA
>SNQJ01S0054564.1:36364-48935 GCA_010110895.2 Picea sitchensis
ATTATTGTCCCAACCCTTTAGCCTTGCCTCAAGCTTTAGGAGAAATTCATGCAACAGCAGTTGGAGGACAAAAGAAGAGGAGGAGCCTAGGATCAGGATCGAGGAATGGTGGCCAGTCTCAGAATTCATTGTAAGTGATTCATTTTGAGACTAATGAAAAAGATGATTTTCCTGTCCCAAGTACATGAATCTCATCTATGTTATTTGATTTATGTTTTATTTCTAACCCTCTAGTAGATCAGTAGAATGCATGTGTAGTCTTGCCTTGATTGCAGGAAGCTTTGTGGAAGGGGCAGCAGTAGCGAGGAGATAAAGGCTCAATGGAGGATCTACTTCAATCATCGGTAAAAAGGTGAGTCGATTATTCCCATGTTTGCATGAGAGAAGGGGTTGAGATTTTGGGTAGAAGGTTAAAAGTTAAGTCTTAAGGGTCATGATCTACGTACAATCTCAAAACCCTAGCTTGTTAGTCCGTAGGGTAGAATACCCCACAACAATAACTCACAAAACAAGGGACATAGAAAGGAATTCTAGCCTCAAGAAAACTATTCCAAGCTGAAGGAAGATAAGAGTAATGAGAAGATGAAGAAGGATATTGGAAAGTGGTGTGTGCTCCAAAAAAGTCCTTGGCACAACACTGATGAATTTCACTTGAAACAATGATTGTTGTTTGAGCTTAAATAAAATGATTCATACCCTGAATCCAACTTTGATTCAATACAGAGAAACATGATCATCGATGTGGAGCCTAGTACTACCATCACAACTGTAAAGGTCCAACCAGACGAATTGGGGGAGATTGAGGAGGGGTAGCACCTCTTCCATTCAAAAATGTGGGTGAAGGGACCCCACTACTTTTTAGTGTTGACAGTGGGAGCCTAAAGAACCTAATATTGACCAAGGTTATCAAGAGATTGAATTTGTTGACGATTCCACACCCTCATGATGTTTATGATTATCAACCCTATAGTGTATTTATTACTCTTTTGGGTTGAATCTATATGATACTAGAGGTAGTTATGACTACTTCCATTTCATTGATGTCGGAAAAACTGTGCTACAAAGTAATCTCTCATGCCAAATGTTTTTCCCTCTTCACGATCTGGTTAGAAGGTGAAGATAATTTCACCATGACCACCATAACCTTAGCTCAATACCTTTCTATACAACAAAAGAAGGTCCACAAGATTGTAGAGGAGAAAAAATATATGTTTTCACCTACGGGGGTGTCTCTGCACTGCCAATTCAAGCATTCCATTGAATCAGTGCTCGATTCTCCCTTAACTAAGGGTACAATCTATATAATCTCCCTTCTAGAGAATGAGAGCCCTCCATATTTTCAACATAGTTGTAATAGATCCCTTCATATCACTATTGGCCACATCCCTTTTTAGGTGTTCTTGGGGTTCCATCCATTATCCCCCATTGATATATCTCTTCCTGTTGCATATTCAGTGATAAATTCCTCCCACACTTAGACCAAGGCATATAATGCAACCATATTTGTTGAATGGATACAAAACCTCCAAAAACAAGTTCATGACATCCTTGAATAGGATAATTCCAAGTACAAGCAGGAAAACTACTTCAGTAAGACAAGCGGCTCACCAAGGTTTAGATAAAACAAAATTTTCCCCATCTCCCAAGGGAACTTGATGCAATGGGGACCATTTATTTTTAATGGGGGAGGACTCATCTAGGTGGATCTCAGTGGCCATGTACCTTTTCGACTAAATCAATGTTTTTGAGAATGTGGTTTTGATAAACCATGATATTCACCCATTTTATGGGGAATGTAATGCAATTTCATCTCCATTTGTTAATTACAACCATGATGTAATTGTTTCCTAGTGGTTTTATGTACATGCCTACAAAATTAATGCACTGTATCCCATCGAAAATCCAAAGTTAAGCACACTTCGGCTTAAGCGCACTTTTTCTAGAGTTGTACTTGGATGGGTGACCTCTTAGGAAGTCCTAGTGTTTTACATGCCTATATCATTTTGTAAATTTGCACCAATTTATCCCACATGCATCATGGGAATTATTCTCCTCTCACTCTTTCATATATGATTGAGGTGACGGGGGTCCTTTGAGAATGTAACAGAGTATGTTGTAATGCTTATTTTGAATGATCATAGCCAACATCTCTTTCTCTTAAGAGATAAACTACCACAATTCTATCTAGTTTGTGTTCTACAATATTCTATTATTCATTAATAGAAGTTGGGTTTCATTGTATTTCTGTGTTCTTTGCTATATTTTCATTTGTGTTCAATTTTGTTCTCAATGTAATCCAGATCACACTTCATTCTCCACCTTCATTATATATAATTCTTCTTTCCCATCCATGCAAGAAGTTTTATGCATGAGTTACAGTTGTCATTAAGTAATTAATTGTGCAGTTTTTTACCTTTTCTTAGTTTATCTTTTATTTGATCCATTTTTAGCAATTATAATTTCTTATTTATTTATTTATTTCTTATTATTCTTTTAAATTTAATTTCTTATTATCTATTTATTATTTTAAGACCATTTATTTATCATTTATTATTTTAGTTGAAATTTGGGGCATTACATAGTCCCCCCCTCAAGGAACTTCGTCTTGAAGTTAACTTTAATGATGTTACTTATGTGTTTTTATTTTCTCCCTGAATATTCCACGACACCCTCTGTTGTAACTAGTATTAGGGCCACCCAAGTGATGAAAACAAGAATTGAAAGTCCACATCACAACACTGGAAATAACGAGTACTCTCTATCTATTCTTCCCAACTTTTGGTTCCATGATTAAATCCTATTGGTTTAACTAGAGCCCCAAGGATTGAGGCCTCATCTTCCCAAGAAGGCATCTAGTATGGTACTCACGTATCCCAAACATATTGAAATTATGACATAAACCTCCTCTAGAACTCCTACCAGGTACCCAACCCCAAGCATGAAAGTCCAATCCCACAAAACCACTGACAAGTACTACTCTATCCCTGCTCCTAGACTTCAGTATCACAAATTCAATATTAAGAACTATGTCCTTCTCAATATGGCCCCATTTCCCATCGATAATTATACAAAACAAAAGAACCAATGGCATAGGTTGGTTGATTGAGTTTGTATGCATACCATAAGGTGTTACTTGAATATATTCTCCTTTGTACGTATGTGCTCCCATGAGATCATCAAATCAATCATCCCTTTCATCCCACTGGTGGATTTCCTATCTATCACCACCTCACAACATGCAACCAATGCATCAATTATAATAAGAATATCAACATCTCATAGAAACGAATCCACTTGCTAACTCTTGCATGGCATCATGAGAACACACCATAATTGTCATCATGAAATTATGAATAATAAGGCACCACATGCTCATTCCTGACATCATAAAACATATTATCATAAACACTTCATGCAATTACCACATGTCATCACATCATGAAATACTATCATAGGATCATAACCTCAACATATATTTGTCAAAGATATAGAATTACATCAACATAATAAATGGAACCACATATTAACATAACATCATGAACATGATAATACTCTCAACACATATCACATGTAGAGAAATAAAAACATCATGAGTGTTTGCTATCAATTTTTAAGCGTCTAATATCATCTCTTAAAATTATTTCGAAGTGACTTCAAACATTAAACCCTAGGATTGTTATTGTTGAACAATTTTACACTACAATTATGACATAAAATCATAGCAAAAACAAAAAGATCAGAGATAAACCATCCATGCAAAAGAGACATAAATTTATGTTCTATAAATTTTTCCGATTTAGAATTTATTAGGGAAAAACCAACCCTCTCAACAAATTCACAAAATCATCCAATCTAAGGAAAAAAATAGTCCTCTTGCAAAATTACAAAATCAACAACTTTTCTGGAAAATTTACCCACTTCCACACCTACTTGCATCTTGATGTATGGCCTATTGTATATCTGTGGTACAACCTGTACAAATTGTTGATGTCACCCTGTATGACCCTACAACTACCCATACCATGTTTCACATGCAACCTATTTTCTTACCTCACTCCTGCGTCCTGTCCGTACCACAAGTGCGACATCTCTGTACCGCATGTGGAGATTGTTCATGTCCTTTTCTATCAAACATGTGTATTTTTATCTCCCTCACATGTGAGATTTTATTTCTCTCTCCTCTCACACATGTGGCCTCCTCCTTGGTAGAAAATCATAAAAATACAAATTCCAAGAACCCTAGGCTAGATTTTCCAATGTGTGTAATATTGTTGCTAAAATTTTCACCCCAATCTCCTTAGCACAAGTGATCACTCACTTATGCTAGCTCCATAATGTCACAATCATATCTACAAGTGTCTCCTCACATTGCCTCTCTTTTTGTAGGAGTCTAATGAGTAATTTTAGGAACCCCTTATAAACTCAACATTAAATTGTAATTGTTTATTCGCACATGTGGGTGTGAATCCCAAACACCAATTCCAAGCCCCGACTCCAATCCAAAATGGTTTTCACCAAAAAAAAAAGATKCAATTTGGGTGAMAAAAAATATTCTCACATGCCCTACTCCTAGGACAATGTGAGAATACCTTCCTRAAGCTACAAAAAAATCAACACTCCCTATTAGTGAGGGAGGTGTTCTCACCCACTCAAATATCACCTGGAAGTAGCTATGTCTCCTATACTATAAGTGACTCTACTTCCCACACTATATCAACTACCACAACTGCTYTGAAATCCACTTTATTGGATGCTCCCTCTATTACCAAAGAAAATAATGTTTGATGGCATGGTCCCTTCTTGGAAGACATGTTTCTCCTAGAAGCCTCTCGCTTATGAGCTTCATGTATGGCTTCCTAAACTGTTGACACCTTCCTAACCATATTGGAAGACTCCTCTCTCCAAACCAAAGGTTGAATCACTTTGGATAGTTGACTCTTCCTCTAATCCCGTTGACTCCCTCTGAAGTGATAATCCCTACGAATATATTGACTCCCTTTGAGTCTGCATAACCATCGAAGATACCTACTCCTTTTCCTCTATCACTTCTCTACTGTAGGCCATAACTTGCATAGGATGGCCCTTTATCCTATACAAATTTATCTCTCTAACTCCAATAACCACTATTGTGTCTAAGATAGATAATCTAGGCATGAAAATCACCCATCCATCCTGGAAAAAAACTACATATCCCTTCTCCTAAATCATTGAGACTGAGAGAACACTCCTCTTGAGTTATGGAACCCACAACACATTTTTCACTCTCAACACATATTCTAAATTCATCTAGAATATCTTTTTTCCATATCCCTACACTACATGCTTGGTCCCTATGCCAAGATCCATGTACATATAAGAGTCAAACTCTTTCAATATCTTGAACAAACCTTGTGCTCCTATCATATGACATGTGGCTCAAATATCCACCAACCAAGTCCCACGACCAGAAAATGTACCATAAATGGTGGAGACAAGTAATGACTCCCTCTAAATCATGTATGCATCCTCATATACCTCTGTTGTGGATGCATGTTGCTTCCTTTCCCCTCTCTTCCATTATGGACACTATGAAGCATAGTTACCATATTCATGACAATTAAAACACTTGATTTTTCTAAGGTAATTCTTCCTCCAAATATTATTTTTTATTCGTAGATGTCAGTGTGAAGCCCCAACATATGGGCATGAGGAACTAACACTAATTCCAAGCCCTAACTCCAATCCAAAAAGTTTTTCACCAAAATCAAATATGTAATGTGGGTGCCAATGAATATTATCGCATGCCTTACACTAAGGCCAATGTAATAATACCTTCACGAAGCTACAAAAAAATAAACACTCCCTCTTAGAGAGGGAGGTATTATACCCGATCCACTATCACCTAGAAGTATCTATGTCTCCCATAAAAGAAGTGGCTCTTCTTCCCACACTATATCAACTACCATAAATGATCTCCAATCCACTTTATTGGATTCTCCCTATGTTACTGAAGAAAACCCCACTATCTAATCCTTGTCCTTTTTCATTTTTCTACTGCAGGACATAACTCACATATGATGTCCCTTCATCCTACAAAATCCAATAACTACTGTTGTGTCTAAGCTAGATCCTTTGGGCATGAATAACACCTATCCATCCTAGAAAAAAACTGCATAGGGATTCTCTTCAATCACTAAGATCGAGCACACACTCCTCTTGATTTGTGGCACACATAACAAATTTTCACCCTCAACACATCTCCTAACTTTATTTAGAATAACATTGTTCTAGATCCCTGCACTACATGCTTCGTCCCTATACCAAGATCCATGTACATATCTGAGTTAGACTCTATGAAGCTCTCGAACAACTCTCGTGCTCCTGTTATATGACATGTGGCTTCATTATCCACCAACCAATTCCCACTTCTAGAAATTGTATCAGAAAGGGTGGATACCAATAATCACTCCCTATAAAGCCTGTATGCAACCTCATCTACCTCTATTGTGGATCTATGCTACTTCCTTTCCCCTCCCTTCCATTGTGGAAATTGTGAAGCATAGTGACCATACTCATGACAAGAAAAACACTTTATTTTTATAAGGCCCTTATTCCTTATCGACTTAGGAGATGCCTCTCTCTTTGGAGAACCTGATCTTTTGACCCTCCTAGTATGAGGAAATAGGTCCTAGTTCTCATCATCACTACATCTATGCTTCTGATTCCTTTCGTATATTATATCCTCCTCCTATATGCAATCGAGCCACATTATGTCAAATGGTGGAAACATATCTCATGCACAAATACCTTGCACAAATGATTCCCAAGACCCTAAAAAACCATTCAGTGCCACATTCACAAAATCTATTTCATCAAATGCCTCAGCAATGGCTATAGGTTGATCACAAATATTAGTAATATTCATGAGGTATTTAGCAACTATATCCAATTTGGAAATCTCAACATATCGAATTCAATGCCTCAAAATTATATTTTGAATTGTATTCCCACTTTGGTACAAGACTAAAAAATCATCATACATCTCCTTTGTTGTATTCTTCTTGGAAATATGAGGAACCAAGTGATCATTCACGTAATCCAACCATACCTTCTTGGTTTTCACTTCCTTATTCTTATGAGATGCCAATCCTTATGGATATTTAGGACTTTGAACCACCATATCAACATACTCTTTGAAATCATTCTTTTCTAATAGAAGAATAATCATGGACTTCTAGGCCTGGAAATTTGTTTCTCCTTCCAACTTGTCCTCAACTCTAATAGTTTTCAACATTGTGACCTTCCCATAACAAAAAGGAAATGTAGAAAAAAATATGCAATATCCTATGTCTCATAAGATGATCCTTCTCTCTCTTCAAAGCCTCAGATCTGATACCATGTCAATTTTTAATCCTCTAATTTCAGATCTGAAAATTACTTCCAAGTGACTTCAAATAGTAAACCCTAGCGTTGTTATCACTAAATAGCTTTCACTGAAATTATGACATAAAATTACATCAGAAACATAAATATCAGAGAGAAACCATCCATGCACAAGTAACGCAAATTTGTATTCTGTAAAATTTTCATATTTAGAATTTATGAGGTAAAAAATAGCCCCCATTTTCATATTTAGAATTTATGAGGGAAAAACCAGCCCTCTCAACAAATTCACAAAATCAACAAATCTAAGGACAAAAATATTCTTCTTGCAAAATTATAAATTCAACAACTTTTCCTGAAAATTCCCCCAATTGAAAATCTTCTTGTAGTATGTTGTACGACCTACTGACGTCAAATGTATGGCATGTACAGAATATTGATGTCACCATGTATGGCTTGCTGATTTCATTTGTATGGCATGTATAGACTGTTGATGTCACCCTATATGACTCTGCAACTATTTAAAATCTCACACATGTGACCTATTTTCTGTCATCGCACATGCAACCCATTCATGTCTTTTCTATCACACGTGCGGCCTGTTATATCACTCACACATGAGAATGTATTTATCTCTCATATAAAACATGTGAGATCACACATGTGGCCTCCTCCTTGGTAGAAAAAAAAACCAGAAAGTCCAAGAACCCTAGGCTAGATTTTCCAAAGTGCATAATTTCCTTGCTGAAATTTTCACCTCAATATCTTTATCACAAGTGATCACTCACTTATTCTAACTCCATAATTTCACAATGAGATCTACAAGTGTCTCCTCACATTTCCTCTCATTTTATAGGAGTCTAATGAGTGAGTTTAGGAACCCCTTTTAAACTCAGCATTAAATTAGAATTGTGTATTCACACATGTGGATGTGAAGCCCCAACTCCAATCCAAAATGGTTTTCACCAAAACAACATATGCAATGTGGGTTCCAACAAAGTTTCTAAGATTCCCGACACCAAGGCCAATGTGAGAATACCTTCTCGAAGCTACAGAAACATCAACATTCACATCATCATTTATCAACAAAACCAAATTTATTAGCCTGCATAAATAGATAGTGAATAACAAATTTTATATATAATGCAAGAAATATCATCAAAAAATGAATCATGCATGGATCTACTTGGTTAAGTTTGTCATCTGAATAAAACTCTATAAAGGATCATCCGGATACCAATTGTTTCATGATTATCGTTCCTCTTATTTTAACAAGAAGGTTGAAAATTTATGGGATATGTATACTCACCCTATCAATGTGTGGAATTTTTCATATATTTTCCTTATCTGAATACATTGTTGAATTTTATATAAACCCCATCATATAGAGATATAATCTCTAGTCATGTATTATTTTCCCTCATAGTGAAATTTGGTGAACTTCAACACTAAAATATTGTTGGCCTTACTAGCATGCCTTAAATCATTCACATCAAAATTCAAATTCTTGAATTTGTATATATTTTGATCACTCCCCAATTTTCTTGCATCTCTTACATCTGTTTCTTAATCATTCAAGGGCTGCTATACCCAATAGCATGTAAATACTAGGTCATCATTATTTACATTTTATGTCACACTTGATCCACTTGCACAAATAAATGGTTAATCCCTAGAAATATATACTTCATAGTTAATTATCATTGTTCACCATAACAAATATTGGTTCATCTAATCCAAATACATAACTCATCCTTGGAATACAAGATTCTTACTCTTTGATACAAAAATACTTAGATGTGTCAATTATTTCTTAAGCATACAATAACATCTAACTAGACTCTGGAAATTAAGATTGTTATGACTATTTACAAAATATCATGTGAAAACACTTATTTATCCATAAACTTCATCAGTTGATAAATAACTTGCGAGAAAATGAGAGAAATAGAAACAAAAAGTACAAGGAACATTACACAAGTTGTTAACAGAGTTCACCCATCTTGGGATACATCTCCAAGTTCACTTCCAATTGAGAGACCACTCTATTAACTCTCAAATGGTTGATACAATAATGAATCAAACTTGTGCTTTTACAATGACCTTCTAATATGTTGCTCAACCCTAGAAACAGAGGTCACCACTTAATTCCCCTTGAAATTATAAGAATAACAAGTATAAACTTGACTATGTTATGAATAGGTTCCTAAAGACCCCCTTTGGCACATTAAATGAGATATGACTCTTATACACAACAAACTACACTAAGATTTCCATACACACTATTTTAGCATAGAACTGACATCACCATCATAATTCCTCTTGGAAAAATGAGAACAAGGAGTATAAGCTTTCCCATACTTGGACATAGTGGCCAAGGACCCTCCTTGGCATGCACTTTGAGACAAAGGTACAACTCCTGTACTTGTCCAAATTCCCACCTCATTCTTTGTGCAAGATTGAAAAACCTCCTTGGCATGCAAAATGATGTATCCTTTTGGCACACATTCCCATGGTGTCAAATGATTGAGAACGTGGATTTATGTAGTCTAGGTTGAGGGGTCAAACCCCACCTGACTCCATAGATTCCCAAAGAAAACTTAAATACAATGATTTCTATTTTTTTTAACAAATTGTATGGTTGGTGTAATGGTCAGAGCATATAGTTAAGTCATTGGAATATTCCCGTGGAGGTCGGGGGTTCAAACCTTGCCGAGCCCAAACAACTTTTATACTCCTTATCCAATATTGGCCTATCAGAGAGTGCCACATGACACTATCTAGTTGGTCCACCTATTGTACAGTCAGTGCCACATCAATGCATAGTCAACCTGCCTACGTCAACTTCCATATGTCAGTTCCATGCCATTGTCATATTTCCACCTACCACATGCCATGCCACTATATGGCCTGTGATCACGTGTCACACTTTTAGTGGTGCCATGTGGACCATACAAATTCCACATGACAACTTTTTACTGGTCCAATTAGGGACTGAAAATGCCAAAACTGAGTGACATGTGGTAGCCTCTCGTGCTGTCATGTCATCATGATGTCATCCCATGACTTGTCAGTTGTATGGATGACCACGTGGCATCCTATGGACTTACCACGTGTCCTTATCGTTTTGAATTTTTTCCTATTTGTCAAATATTCAGAACATCATAACTTCTTCATACGATGTATGTTTGAGGCGATTTACATGCCATTGGAAATATCTCGTCGAGCTCTAGAAAATGAAGTCATTTTCATTATCATTTTAGAAGATATATTTTAAATCATTTTGAATCTTCCTAGATCACACCTCCCCACTAAATAAATTTTGGAACTCCAAAATTATGAATTACTCAGCAACTTAGTGATGATAAAACTTCCTCACTCTTCCACCTTACTGAAATGAGTTTCAATTGATCTTCATCTTGTAACTGATATCTATCTTGAATCTCCATATTGGACTTCCATATTGGATCACCATATTGGCTCTCCATCTTGGATATTCATCTTGGACCTTCATCTTGAGTCTCCATCTTGGACTTCCATCTTGGATCTCCATCTTGGATCTTCATCTTTGACATCCATCTTGAATCTCCATATTGGAATTCCATCTTGGATATCCATCTTGGAACTCCATCTTGGATCTCCATCTTGGATACAAATTTGATCTCCATCTTTGACTTGATCATTCTGGTGTAGGTCATGCCATAGGCCATCTTGGCATCATTTTTCTTGTATTTCATGATGTATCTATTGGAGCCTCTAAATCAACTTCTTGTTCATTTCCTTCACTTCATTTTTCTTGTTGTAAGGAGAGCAAGCTTGTGAGGGTCCAAGAGCCTTCCCTTGGAGGAAGAAGGGACTCATAGTCCCCTTCCTAAAAACATTGGTGACATGGGTCTTTTTGTGTTTGTTATCTCTATGTCCCTATGCTTGTGATTTTTGTTTTTATTAGTTTAATTCTTGCTTATAGTTTTGTTTTTCTTTCTCTAACTATTTCCTCTACAGCTATCATGCTCAGCAAGACCCAACTGGGCATGCAAGCACATCTTATTTTCTCACCAAGGTGACGAAAAGGGTGCAACAGATTGGCGACTCCACTGGGGAAAGGTATCAAATTCCTACCTCATTTGGGTTTATTTTGCTTTTCTTTTAGTTTGATTAACTTGTAGGTGCACAAACTGGCCTAGGCCGACCTGTCAACCATTCAATTCAAAGGAGAATTGAGAGAAATCCATCCAGATTTTTCTTTCTCGGCCATTTGTCACAGGTGCGTGGGTATTCCACCCCACAGACGCACATTGTGCATGCATGTGCTTAATTGACAACCATTCTCTACGTTCATGCGCTTTCGTACCTATCTCTGTTCGCGCGCCTGCGCTCTGTGCACCTCTGTCTACACTAGAGGCCGCACATTTAAGCAAAATTTCACATTGTAAGTTGTTGGGATGTGGAGAAGGCCATTTGCCTTCTTAAAAATGATGTTAATCATGCTCTAAACACTGCACTACACTTAGTCCCCTCATCATATAAAGGGGTTAGTCAAGCACACATAGGCACTTAGGAGGATAAAAATCAATTTCCCTTATTTGCTTTTTTCCACGTGGATGGCTTGTTTTGACTTACAATCTAAGGTGAACATAAATATTAATCACATCTAAACTTACATTAGGACTAGAGGTTGAATTACAATCGATTAGCATGCTCTTCTCTCGTGCATTCAAGCGACCTTGAGAATCAGAAAAAGATTGTGAACCAATTTCATCTCCCTTAACAAAGTTTAAAACCTTTAGGAGAGGACAATGACCCTTCTTGGGACCCCTCTTAGTTTTCTTTTTCAAACACATTTTAATATTGTAACGGGCCCATACATGCCCACATGCTACAAAGATAGGATAGTGTTTGGAATTGTGCTTTCTTAGATCAAAACACTAGGAAAGTTTAAAGGTTTGTAACGGGCCCATACATGCCCACATGTTCAATCTAGGATAGTTTCAAGATTTTCTAGATTACATCACCATAGGGAGTTAAAGGATAGTAACGGACCCACATGTCCACATGCTAGCTTCCTTGGGCTTTTGAATTACGCAAGGTTGTACCAAAGGCATTTAGCTAATTAGGTAATCAAACTCTTGTAAGGACCAAGCGAAGTCCACATGCAGCAAGGTGACATCTAATTAACTAAAAATTGGCACACTTTCACTCACACACAAAA
>SNQJ01S0054564.1:63658-81158 GCA_010110895.2 Picea sitchensis
AGGCCAACAAGCCTCACGCAGTCCAGTACTGCATGGCCATAACAAACCACAGGGAAAACAGACACAGGCTTCCCCAAACCAGTTCAACAGTCACATGATGATCTCATGGTAATGATTTTGGAACAGGGACTCCACTCACAGGCTAGCTCAGCTTTCCCGAATAAAAAAGATTCTTCCACTTGAATTCAACACAGGCTTCCCATTCAGGGAATGCGCACATGGGTTTTCCTAGAACTAGACACAGACTCCATGGTTCCGAACAGGGAATGCTCGCATAGGCTCGCTCAGCTTTCCCCAACAAGCAAGACTCTTCCCTGTAATCAACACAGGCTTCTCGTAGGTTGGGGTTACACGCATGAGATTTCTCAGAATCAGACACAGACATTCGAGTCATAGGGTCTCCCCCCCAAGGTTCTCTCCAGGAGTTGGGTTAGTCACACTTCTCAGAGCTCCGTACACATTCAGAAAATCCGGTGGAATGGGAATTAGAACCTTCTCATGGCTCACCCTGGCCATTTTATTCTCATGCACCAGGGTTGACACTTGTCACCCATGGAACTGCATGCGCTCCACCAGCACACGTTCCTCCCACCACTTGGGAATTCACGTGTCCTTCCAAAAGGACTTAGGATAAAAAAATATGATGCACATATATTTTGGAATAATATTAAAATATTATTCCAAGTTTTAAGCCCCCCCTAGGCTTAGCCCCTAGGCTCAACACTTAGCCCCTTTCCCACCTTCCAGCCCCTAATTCCTTGCCCACTCTGTGGATGCTCAGTCCCCCTTCACTCATTCATCGTGGTTGGTCTGCACCTGGTGGTGTTTATATTTTATTAAGTGTTCTGCATGATTACATATACAACAACAGGCACCTGGCCTTCAATACTCAGGCTCCCTAGCCTAACAACACATAAGCCTCCAACTTATGAAAACTTGGCTCACCAGCCTATAAAACATGATTACAATTCCTTTCCAAACATGGTTTACAATGGGGCTCGGCCTTGGGGACACTACAGGTTAACAAAAAGCAAGGAACGATTCACGTATGATCTGAATAAGGCCTATCCAAAGGACAATTTCCCCACCCCATTCATTGACCATATCATCGATGAATGCACACGATATGAGGTCTTTTCTTTCATGGATGGTTTTTCGAGATACAATCAGATACATATTATGCCCGAAAACCAGCATAAAACAACTTTTATCTATCAGTGGGATACATTTTCTTATCGAAAGATGCCTTTTGGTCTCAAAAATGTTGGAGACACCTTTCAGTGGGCCATGTCTTTTTATTTCCACGATCTCAAACACATAGTCGAGGCTTATCTTGTTGATTTAACATCACGATCTCGAAAGAGAGATGATCATCCCACACACCTTCGACTTATCTTTGAGCGATGTCGCTACTACCGGATTCGTTTGAATCCAAACAAGTGCATTTTTTGTGTGACGTCAGGTCGTATGTTAGGTTTTATAGTTTTGAAAATAGGGATCATGGTCATGTTGGCAACAATTATGTGATTATTATTTTTATAAGCTGCCTACACAGGGTCTATGAAATTTTATTACTCTTCGTAAGCGTTTCTCTAAACGACAGTTGTAAATCATCGCATTTTACCTATCATCTATTTGTGCTTCATTTTCATGACTGAATGCATGAAAACTTGCAACTATCGTTACTATTTTGTCTTAAAATTTCATTAAAAGCATATGGTTTATTATAGAATTATGGTTTCTTGCTATGAGCTTGTTTCTCTCCTTGTTTGTGACCCTTTCGATTCTAAGCATGCCTAAGAGATTTATGGTTGTATGATCGAAGGACCTCCATCAATTGATATTTGATTTTTTTGTATGGATTTTGATTGATTTTTGACCATATTTCTTTCATGAAACTTTGAACTATTCGATTTTTGTAAACCTACCTAACTTTGCAATCAAACTATGATGCACACACTATGTTTTCAGAGTACTGTGGTCCTAGCATGTACCCAATTCCAAGGTGGCATATGATGTACAGGATGCCATTACTCCTTAGCATATGAGCTTCACGAATTTTCTCACACGCATTGTGATTAACAATTTTCCCACCGTTTGAATCATCACAACATGTATTGATAAGGCTCGGGGCTATGGCTCTGTTGCGTTTTTGCAAACCCTACCTGTGTGTTCTATGTTAATTAACCATCCATTTGGCATGGCTCCAATGGTAAGGGTCAAACCAAAAGGCATCTAGACCCTGCTCTCATATGATACCGCTAGGGAAGATTTGGAAAGGAATGGTTGACATTTGTTCATCGAAAAATTTCAGTGTTTTAACCTTCAAGTCGGCTAAGATTTTTCCTTAACCTCTGATGGTTGTAGGGAAAAGATCAGTGATGTGCAATTGAAAGTAACAAAAGAGTTCTTAAGCCAAGCCACAGGATTAGCAACGGTTGGTTAGAAATGGTTCAAGAATGCGAAAGTGGAGGAGGTCCCTTGGACTTTACTGTTTACCTCACGAAAAATAACCAACTGTGATCGAGGTATGCCAATTTCTCTTTTGAAACCTAGGTGGCATGATTTACTTGCTGTAGTGAAGCAATTCATCACATGTGAGGGACGATTCAGACTTGTTTTCCTATATTATCTGCGCCTGCTTATGAGTTTTATTGGTTTTCCGTTGAATATGCCTTACTACCTACTCATAACTCTATATAAAATGGGTAAACAGTTTAGGAAATAGAGGTCAAGTTCAAGTCTATTTCATCATGGCCTCATTAAAATCATCCTAATGCACCAATTACAATCACAAAATTATTGTTGGGATGCGTTCATTACACGAAATGGTTTTGGCAACCATGAGTTGGGACAGGTAGATAAGTCGATCATTGTGGAAACCCTTGTGAACCCTACGGCCTCTTCCCCACCTTTCCAGGTTTGTGATTTTTCCCTTAACAACGAACCCTCGAGCTACCCCAATGTCATTCAACAGGACAGTCGACCGGTTACACATCCAAAGGATTGCACTAAAACTGTTAAGAAACCTATAGGAAAGAAGCTAAAAGGCAGTGTTGATGTCGATTTCAAGAACAAAAGAGCTGGTTGGTTGATTTCTCGAAGTGTTCGAAATAAAATGAAACCCTGTGCAGACATGATCAACATGATTGAAGTGAGTGAAAGCTCAGACTCATAAATTGACAAATTCCTTGCTGAAGAGGACCCCGTGTCATTTGGGTTATACCTTGACCGACCCTATGACTATGTTAACAATCTGCCTCCTTGTCTAAAGGACAACCCAGAATTTCCTGGTATCCATCTCTGTGATAAATATACCATTCACATGGAGGATTCTTTGACCCATAATGTTGTTCGTGCTAATGCAAATTCCTTATAGTCACAATGTGATGTGTGTCAATCGTGGATCGACAGGTACTATACCGATCTTCTACTGCTACAGTCACGACTCAAGTCTTTAAGAGACCAAGTTAATATCTTGACAAATGAAAAAAACAGACTTGAATCCATTATCCAAGGGAAGGAGAAACACTTGAAAAATACAGGTTGTGTCATTTTCAAAAATGTAGAGGCAGCGACAACTATCGTTAATTCCAAAATTTCTTGATATGTTTTGATTTCATGATTTGAGGTATGATATTTTTAATTTTTAGCATGATTGTGTCACTCTTAAGTTAGGATATTTGATTTGATTGAATAAAAATTTTTCTTATTAAGATTAGTCTGTTTCGTTTATTTAATAAAATATGATTGCATTTGCTATCATAACTCGCTACATAATTGCAAGATTCTGTAGCCAGTTAAGAAAATTCGAATTGTTTGATTTGATAATTGAAAACATATCTGAGATCTTCTTATTTTCATTTGTTTTCAAGATAATGAAGGAGCCCATGATTTCAAAGATGATATGAGACACTTTTTGAGGTCTCCCAGCCATATCAATTTTGTATTTTGAGTAAACAGAATTAGACTATTAATAGTGTTTTGATATCTAGTGAAATCAGGTTGGTTGCATCCCCCATTATTTTTTGAAACCAATTTCATCTTATCAACAGGAAACAGTTATGTTTCCTGAAACCTATATAAACATATCATTTTGTAAACATTTGATCATCTCGGCCTGGGGCGAGAGTATGGATATTTATATACTGACTTGAATGACACATAATACATTACAGCTTTAGCTTTCTGTATCATGTTTTAATTTAAGTTATGCTTATCTCAATACGATGATAGATGATGATAGCCTTTCGCTGCATGATTTATTGTTATTTGAGATAATCCTTTTCACATACTTCCCATATCTCGTGTCTCAGATATAACACACAGTGATCCTGTATTCAATTTAAATTAGGAGATTTATCTTTAATTTCAGTTGAATGTTTACATGCAAGTTCTTACAGGAAGAATTATTTCATTGTAATTACTTGCAAATTATAAGATTACTGTGACTGCATCTATTATATGTTCTGTTATTATAATTCAATCTCCAGTATTATCGTTCCTCATTTATTAGGGGAAATCTCAAGATCTGTAGCAGGTTTACTTCATCAGATAAAGGTGGTTGGATATTCAATATCGAACAAACATTGGATGCAATAACAGGTTAGCCTGTTATTTGATTTCGCTAGTTTGTTGAATATAGAAGTTTTCTCTATATAAAACATTTTCTACTATCTATTATTTTCTATTCAATTAGATAGTTTAATGTTTGATTTCACGAGTGCATACATTTAAGAAAATAAAACAAAAAAGGATTAGGTAGTATTTTCATTTTCCTTATTATTATTGCTAAAGTAATCAATCTACATTTCATTTTTGCGAGTTTAGATTAAAACTCGTGTTTTGTACAGATTGTATATAAAGTGATTGATTATAATTTCAGTTAAATAAATTGTACATAGATATATTTAAATGCACTTAAATATTTTAGTGATTGTTATTTATTAGGTTATTGTTTTTCCTTTAGTTATTTTTTCGCTTTCTTTAGGACTTAGATCGGCCAACAGAGCCGCAAAACTCATCGAAGTGAATTAATCCAAACAACTTGGGTTAATTAGACAACCCCGGATCGGATTCACTCCTCCAGTTGACGAGCGGTCAATTTAGCCCGTTAACAAATGGTGCTAGAAAGAGGGCTTGAAAACTATTAATGGCACAAGGAGGACGCAAGACTCCTCCCCTACCTATCCGCTCACCTATAGTAACTAGAAGTCGTTCAAACGACAAAATTGTCCCTCAAATAGAAACCACATCAAAAAAATGATCTACGGATCACAGTTGAACCAGTAACTCCAAATCCCCTAAGTGCCAACATACAAGAGATTGTTCGTCAATCCCTCATAAGAATGCACAGTGCTTTAGCCCATATCAAACAACCAAGTCGACCTTTGAACCAACCATTAGACTTCTTTGATATCAGAGATAAACTTTAAGGTATTGACCTTACCTCAATCCCTACAGATCGAGATCATATCCCCACTCCTGGAGCAGGAGGATCTGGTATTCCACCATCACCACCCCCTTCCTCTCCTTCTTCTTCTGGAGAAGATTCCTCGAACAAAGGAAGTTCCTCATCTCAGCCTTCGACACAACACACACCTATGGCCAATTCAAACAATCCCGCCAGACCCTGGCTTGACTAAGATGCAGTGGCCATACCTGGGCCCCAACATCCTTTACCTAAACACCTAGATAAATGGCTCCCTAAATTTGACCCAGAATCCAAACAGATCGCTGAAGATCACATCAAAAATTTTAGGCTAGCCATTAGGCTCCGTAGTGTTGAGCATGAAGACGTAGTGTGAAGATTGTTTCCCTACACCTTTGAAGGCAATGCCTCTACCTGGTACTTTTCCCAACAACCCCACACCATCGTGTCATGGGATAAATTCGAGTCTTGTTTCCTTGAAGAGTTTAGAGACGAAAAGTCTCCTAAAGTTCTAGTCATGGAGCTTTCTAGTTTAAAAATGAACCCCAAAGAAAAGATAAAAGAATTCAATCAAAGGTTCGTAACACTCAAGAACCGAATCCCCACGGATTCGATGCCTGCTGAAAATCTTATTGTCACATACTACACAAAAGTCTTACATCAAAACATAGCCATTTGGGTAAAGAGGTCCATGAAAGCCACTTTGTTAGAAGCCTTCGAAGAGGCGATTCAAATCGAGAAAGATATTCTTAGCTTAAAAGACAACATCGGCAACGAGATAGAGACCAGTTCATCATCCAAGAAGAAAATCAAAATCCTTCCTAGACCTCCCCAAAATAAAGCTCAACCTAAGAGTTCGGATCTAGAAAACTTACAAAAAGTTGTTCAGAAGTTATTTAATCAAGTTATAGATTTGAAAAGGTCCGCTGAAGAAGCTTCTTCGAGAAAAAGGCCTTACAAACCCCCTTTTAGGAAGCTTTTTCCAACAAACTGATCTAACTCAAATTCTGAAGGCCTAAATCTAGAAAGCCTACAATTTGCTATTCAAACGATCCTAGAAGCACACGATAACTTGATTCCTCCCAATATTCCTGAAGAAGTAGCTGAACAAGAGACAATATAAGAAGATGAATCCTCTCCAAACATTTTCAGACATTTTTTGGATAACATTTTTCAAGCTAATTTTGAAACAGTGCATCCTTACAACACCAGGAGCAAGACAACAAATAAGCCTTCTTCTGAAATTGCGACTATTGTGCCTCCAAAACAGTGTAAATCAATTGAGACTAAACATAATTCAGCAAACCCATGTTTATATTATGATTTGATTGAAGATCTAAAAAAGCTTATGGCTAACATTTCTGTTTACGAATTATTAAAATTCCCTTTTCTTTTGCAAAAGATGCTGCAGAATATTGCAGAGAACAACAAAAATAGCAATCCGAATAGCAACAAAGGTGTTCAAAACAACCCCATAATTCCTCACAAGGCCTCCGCCAAAACTACATCCGAGCCTCATGATAAAAGATACCTTCCTATAAATAGTGTAACAAATGTAGATAAACCAGTTTCAGAGGCTGCGATTAAAGATCTGTAGCAGGTTTACTTCATCAGATAAAGGTGGTTGGATATTCAATATCGAACAGACATTGGATGCAATAACAGGTTAGCCTGTTATTTGATTTCGCTAGTTTGCTGAATATATAAGTTTTCTCTATATAAAACATTTTCTACTATCTATTATTTTCTGTTCAATTAGACAGTTTAATGTTTGATTTCACAAGTGCATAAATTTAAGAAAATAAACCAAAAAAGGATTAGGTAGTATTTCCATTTTCCTTATTATTATTGCTAAAGTAATCAATCTACATTTAATTTTTGTGAGTTTAGATTAAAACTCGTGTTTTGTAAAGATTGTATATAAAGTGATTGATTATAATTTCAGTTAAATAAATTGTACATATATATATATATATATTTAAATGCAGTTATACATTTTAGTGATTGTTATTTATTAGGTTATTATTTTTCCTTTAGTTATTTTTTCTCTTTCTTTAGGACTTAGATCCGCCAACGGAGCCGCAAAACCCGTTGAAATGAATTAATCCAAACCACTTGGGTTAATTAGACAACCCTGGACCGGATTCACTCCTCTAGTTGATGAGCGGTCAATTTTGCCCGTCAAAAAATGACGCTAGAAGGAGGGCCTGAAAACTATTAATGGCACGAGGAGGACGCAAGACTCCTCCCCCACCTACCCGCTCACCTATAGTAACTAGAAGTCATTTGGACGACAACATTTTCCCTCAAACAACAACCACATCAAACGACGATCTACGGATCATAATTGAACAAATAAATCGAAATTCCCCAGGTGCCGACATACAAGAGATTATTTGTCAATCCCTCATAAGAACGCACAGTGCCTTAGCCTGTATCAGACAACCAAGTTGACCTTTGAACCAACCATTAGACTTCTCTAATATCAGAGAGAAACTTGAAGGTACTGACCTTACCTCAATCCCTGTGGATCCATATCATATCCTCACTCCTGCAGCAGGAGGATCTGGTATTCCACCATCACCACCCCCTTCATCTCCTTCTTCTTCTGGAGAAGAGTCCTCGGAAAAAGGCAGTTCCTCATCTCATCCTTTGACACCACTCACACCTATGGCCAATTCAAACAATCCCACCAGACCCTGGCTTGACCAAGATGCAGTGGCCATACCTAGGCCCCAACATCCTTTACCTAAACACCCAAAGAAATGGCTCCCTAAACTTGACCCAAACTCCAAGCAGATCACTGAAGATCACATCAAAAATTTTATGCTAGACATTAGGCTCCGTAGTGTTGAGCACGAAGACGTAGTGTGCAGATTGTTTCCCTACACCTTTGAAGGCAATGCCTCTACCTGATACTTTGCCCAATAGCCCCACACCATCGTGTCATGGGATAAATTCGAATCATGTTTCCTTGAAAATTTCGGAGACAACAAGTCTCCTCAAGTTCTAGTCATGGAGATTTCTAGTTTAAAAATGAACCCCAAAGAAAAGATAAAAGACTTCAATCAAATGTTCCTGACACTAAAGAACCAAATCCCCATGGATTTGATGTCTTCCATTTGGGTAAAGAGGTCTAAGAAAGCCACATTGTTAGAAGCCTTCGAAGAGGCAAGTCAAATCGAGAAATATATTCTCAGCTTAAAAGACAATACCGGCAACGAGATAGAGACCAGTTCATCATCCAAGAAGAAAATTGAAATCCTTCCTACACCTCCCAAAAATAAAGCTCAACCTAAGATTTCGGATCTAGAAAA
This sequence comes from Picea sitchensis, assembly GCA_010110895.2. Taxonomy (NCBI): domain Eukaryota; kingdom Viridiplantae; phylum Streptophyta; class Pinopsida; order Pinales; family Pinaceae; genus Picea; species Picea sitchensis. The sequence continues at coordinate 72,407 of SNQJ01S0054564.1, forward strand.
CTTATAGAAATTCGTTCAAAAGTTATCCAATCAATTTATAGATTTGAAAGTGTCATCTAAAGAAGATTCTTCGAGCAAAGGGCCTTACAAACCCCCTTTTAGGAAGCCTTTTCCCACATACCGATCTAACTCAAATTCTGAAGGCCTAAATCTAGAAAGCCTACAATTTGCTATTCAAACGATCCTAGAAGCACACGATAACTTGATTCCTCCTGAGATTCCTGAAGAAGTAGCTGAACAAGAGACAGTATAAAAAGATGAATCCTCTCCAATCATTTTCGGACATTTTTCGGATAGCATTTTTCAAGCTAATTTCGAAACAGTGCATCCTTACAATACCAGGAGCAAGACAACAAATAATCCTTCTTCTGAAATTGCGACTACTGTGCCTCCAAAACAATCTAAATCAATTGAGACTAAACAGAATTCAGCAAACCCAAGTTTAGATTATTATTTTATTGAAGATCTAAAAAAGCTTAGGGCTAACATTTCTGTTTACGAATTATTAAAATTCCCTTTTCTTTTGAAAAGATGTTGCAGAATATTGCAGAGAACAGCAAAAATAGCAATCCGAACAGCAACAAAGGTGTTCAAAACAGCCCCAAAATTCCTCAGAAGGCCTCCGCCAAAACTACATCCGAGCCTCGTGATAAAATCAACCTTCCTATAAACAGTGTAACAAATTTAGATAAACCAGTTTCAGAGGCTGTAATTAAAAAACAACAAACTTCTACTGTTAATATTCGCATAAATGTCCCTCCATTTTTGTTGACTTTTGAAATTTTCAATAGGAATGTACATAACTGTATGACAAATTCAGGTGCATCATCTAATGTAATGCCTTGGTCTGTCTGTCAAAATATTAATGCCAAATTTCAACCGTCCAGCTTGAAAATTATCCAGCTTGATCGAACTAGTGTTAAAGTGATAGGCGAATTAAAAACTGTGCTTATAAGATTGTCATCTAATCCTAAATTCCATCAAGTGATTGATATCATTGTTGTAGATATCCCAGAAGTATATGGTTTTTTTTTAAGTAGAGATTGGTCAAAACAATTACATGGCTATTTTGCAACGGATTGGTCTCACTTGTGGCTACCCGAGAATGGAAAGCCTAATAGAATCAAGGTAAATCATGAACATTATCTTAAGTTCATGGTAACTAATTTAAATGATCCCAATGAACCATTCACCTCTTCTGCCAATTCGCCTGAAATACAGGGCATGGACACTTTTTTTGAAAATTTCATGGTCGAAACTTCTACCATCACTGACCCAGAACAACAATCTGAAATTATGACATGCACACAGTCAACAACCTTCTCTTAGTGGTCATAGGCATCTGACAAAAATAAAATATGGTCTCTTTACTTCAATCGGTCAAAATCTAAGGAAGGAGTTGGTGCAGGGTGCGTGCTCATTGATCCAGCAGGTAACAAGACTTTGATTACTTTCCGGTTTGAATTTGAATGTACAAACAACACAACCGAATATGAGCCACTCCTGCAAGGTCTCAGAAAATCACTAGATTTAAACATTCAGGATTTGACTATTTTTGGTGATTCATAAATAGTAGTTAGACAGGTAAAAAATTCTATCCACTGTTTATCTCCACACCTAAAAAGCTATCAGACTGAGGTATGGAATTTGATGAACAAGTTTTCTGCATTTAACATAAATTTTATTCCTATATTGAATAATTCTGAAGATGATTTGTTAGCTAACGTCGCTTCAAAACTTTTTCCTGCAGAAGGCCTATCTTTGAATGCATTTTCCGTCGAACTGTTGTTCAGACCGTTCATCCTAGACAACATCACGAATTGGAGAGTCTTCGATGACAATCAACAGATCATAAGTTTTTTGCATATGGAAGAAAATTTCCAGGGCGTAGTGATCGATGAAGGTACCCATGACGAAAATCTTCACGACTTTACAGTAATACCAGATCTGAGATCCCCAGAATATGCATCAGACATGGTAAATTCTATCCCGAAATCTATGGTTAGGTTAGAAAATTTTTATGATCTTCATGATAAGTTCAGAAAATGAGTGAATTGTAAAATGAATAGTTCCTCTTTGACACATGAAAAAGTAAATTTGGGAATAAAAGATAACCCACAGTGCATCAATTTAGGATTGGGGTGTTTTGAGCAAGAAAAGGTAGCATTTATTAAGTTGTTTAAGGAATTCAAAGATGTTTTTTCCTGGACATATGACGACCTAAAAACATTTGATCCTAACATCATAGAACACATTAATCCCATGAAACCTCAGACCCAACCTTTTCAACAAAAGTTAAGGAAGATGCACCCAAAACTTGAACCAACGGTCAAGAAGGAATTAAACAAACTCCTGAACGCTAAAATAATCTTCCCAGTAAGGCACACACAATGGGTTTCTAATCTTCTCCCTTTTAGAAAGAAGAGTGGTGAAATCCGACTATGTGTCGATTTCCAAAATATTAATCGAGCGTCTGATAAAGACAATTACCATGTCCCTCTCATGGAGCAGATCCTTCAACAAGTATCTGGCTTGGAAATATTATCCTTGTTGGATGGTTTTTTCGGGTATAACCAAGTCCTTATGTCTCCCTCAGACCATCTCAAACTACTTTCTGTACCCCATGGGACAGCTACGCTTATAGAAAGATGCCCTTTAGACTCATAAACGCCGGTGCCACTTTTCAGAGAGCGATGGATATTACTTTCCGCAGCTTAATCAATCAATCTGTAGTAGTTTACCTGGATGACATCACTATCTTCTCAAAAAATAAAGAAGACCATCTAGCTCATTTAAGATCTGTTCTACAACGATGTCATAAGTACGATATTTCTTTAAATCCTAAAAAATATGTCTTCACAGTAGAACAAGGTAAGCTCCACGGATTGATTGTATCGAATGAAGGGATGATTATCGACCTTGAAAGGACCCAAGTCGTTTCAAAACTCCCCCCTCCCTCGTCAAAAAAGTCCATGCAATCTTTCTTAGGACAGATAAACTTTGTTAGGATATTCATCCCCATCTTTTCATAAATGGTAAGACCATTACAAAACTTAATAAAAAAGGATGTACAATACCATTGGGGACCTTTAGAAAGTTAGGATTTTGATTCAATAAAAAAGGTCATAATAGGTGCTCCTTCTCTAATGAGCCCTGATTTTTCACGAGACTTCACCCTCTACATGTTTGCCTCTGATCGATCTTATGTTGTTGTCCTAACTCAAAAGAAAGCTGAAAACAACGAAGTCCCAATTGCCTTTATGAGCTCAACCTTCAAGTGGGAAGAACTTAATTACTCAGCAGTAGATCAGAAAGCTTATGTTGTTTTTAAAGCAGTAAAACACTTCCGATCTTATCAGTTGAAATCTAGGATGAAAATCATTGTCCCTTATCCGACTGTCAGAAATTTGTTAGTACAAAAAGAACTAGGCGAAAAAAGGGCAAACTAGGTCACATCCTTAAAATAATATGACATAGATATCACCTCAGCACAAATTGTAAGAGGCCAAGGTTTATGCAAGTTGGTTGTCGATTCAGCTATAGGACAAAAAAATGAAACTAATATGTCAAATCCAGATCAGCACTATCAAAATCAAATCTGTTGTGCACAAAACCTTATTAGTTCCTGGTACGACGACATCAAATTTTGTCTTATACATGGATCAGCTCCCCGTCACCTTTATCCCCAAAAAAGGAGAGCACTAAGATTAAAATCTTCTTCTTTTCAGCTGATTAATGGTATTTTGTTTCACCAAAATTTTGATGGAATACTAATGCGATGTCTTGAAAGAGATGAAGCAGAAAAAGTCTTATTGGAGTTACATGTAGGGGAAGCTTGTGGGAATTTTGGTGGAGACACCACCGCCCATAAAGTATTAAGAGTAGGTTATTACTAACCTACCCTTTTTAAATATGCTCATTCCTTATGCTACAAGTGTGTCATTTGTCAAAAGGCATCTGGATGGATACAGAAACCAGCATTCCCTTTGCAACCAATTTCAGTAGACTCCCCTTTTCAGCAGTGGGGCTTGGATATTATAGGCCCAATCAATCCAACATCCTCGCAGCAGCATAAATACATCATAACAACCACAGATTATTTCACCAGGTGGTCTGAGGCTACCCCATTAAACGCTGTAAATACCAGTTAGGTAATATCCTTCTTGAATTCAAATATTATCACTCGTTTTGGTATCCCTGAATGCTTGGTATTTGACAATGCTTCTTATTTTTCGTCTCTTGAAATGAGTGATTTCGCTTTAGAAAAAGGAATTAAATTAAAGTACTCTTCCAGCTATTACCCCCAAGGCAATGGTTTGGCAGAATCAACTAATAAAAATATGATCAAAGTTATCAAGAGAACGGTCTCCAAAAACCATAAAAATTGGCATAACGCACTGTTAAATGCAATCTGGGATGATAGAGTAACTCCTAAAACTGTTGTGGGTAACTCACCTTTATTTCTCGTTTACGGTAGGGAAGCGATTCTTCCACCGCATGTCCTTCTTCCATCTCTGTAGTTATCGCAGAAGGTACAAGAAGAATATTGTCCCCCCTTGGAGAGTTGAATTAACGCTTTGTTAAAGTTAGAGGAAGTGAGGGCTCAAGCAAAACGAAAATTCAATCAACATCAACTCATTGTCAAAAACTGGTTTGATTCCAATTCTGCCTCTGATAGAAATTTTGAGGTAAGTGAACTTGTCCTAAAATGGGACAAACCTCATTAGGGAAAAGGAGAGCATACTAAGTTTCAGAACTTGTGGTTGGGGCCATTTTTAATTGCTGAAAAACTAGGTCACAGTTCCTTTCGCTTACAGAATTTAGAGGGATAGCCAGACACCTTCCCGGTGAATGGCCAAGCTCTAAAAAAGTACTTTGCCTAATGACGCTCCCATACACCCTTTGTAAATATTTTCTGTTTTGTTTTATTTGATGTTTGTGTTTCTTTTTTAGTTTGTTTTGGTTCTCATTTCTGCTTATCGGTCTTTCTTTTGAAACACATATGCCTGCACCACGGGCTAGCTCAGACAAAGAAAACATAAAACTTTCCCCTCGAAAATGACTATTGAAAGTTGTTAAAACATCAATTGTTGTATTTCTCTGAAATTGCAGCCCTGTTGAAGATGACTTGTGGTTTGAAAATCATTTTTTTGGTTTCAATATGCAATTGAAGGTATTCACGACCATCTATAAAAATCCTTTTTACGCTATCCCAGTTCTTTAAGAGAACAACTCAATGATGTCTCCCTGTTCTTGAAAGTTAGTTTTAATAATAAACTATTTCTAGATCTTGATGAAGTACAACTAAATTTTTTTTTTCGAGGTCTGTGACATATTAAGATGTGTTAAAAAACTAGAATTTTCAGCGTCACCCCGCTCTATTGAATATCCTTAAAAACTAATATAATTTTTCAGAGAGTTATGGGAAGTGCTTGTAAACCCGCTGGGACACTGAACAAATCTGTTGGCAGCAGGTAAATGCATGCATGATGCCAAGATAACTTCGTCAGGGTATTGAACAGGCCCGCTGGCAGCGAAGCAATGTCAGGTAAAAGAAAATTCTCAGATATGGATTCTGTTTTGACCTTAAACGTCCTTCGTTCTAATCTGGAATTTCTTGATAGGATACAGATATCAGAGTGAGTTAATTGGCATCCCTGTCGAGGCTATGGATGCCTACTGGCAGCAGCGGCCCTGTCAACAATATTGAATATTTTAACTTTAACATCGTGGCTCTCTTTTGCTAAGATTGTCATCAGTTTTCCTTTCTTTAAAAATAACAGTTGTCTGAAACTGGAATGCATTATAATTATTTGAGATGCTCAAACAACTTTTCGGTTGTTTTCGATTCGAATTTTTTTCTGATTATTCTAACCTAAACTCGTTCATATGACAAAGATAACTACTTCTCCTAGGATGTCACCATTGTTAGCAGAAATTATGTGATTATTATTTTTATAAGCTGCCTACACAGGGTCTATGAAATTTTATTACTCTTCATAAGAGTTTCTCTCAATGACAGTTGTAAATCGTCGCATTTTACCTATCATCTATTCGTGCTTCATTTTCATGACTGAATGCATGAAAACTTGCAACTATCATTACTATTCTGTCTTAAAATTTCATTAAAAGCATATGGTTTATTACAGAATTATGGTTTCTTTCTATGAGCTTGTTGCTCTCCTTGTTTGTGACCCTTTCGATTCTAAGCATGCCTAATAGATTTATGGTTGTATGAACGAAGGACCCCCATCAATTGATATTCAATTTTTTTTGTATGGATTTTGATTGATTTTTGATCATATTTCTTTCATGAAACTTTGAACTATTCGATTTTTGTAAACCTACCTAACTTTGCAATCAAACTATGATGCGCTCACTATGTTTTCAGAGTACTCTGGTCCTAGAATGTACCCAATGCCAAGGTGCCATACGATGTCCAGGATGCCATTACTCCTTAGCATGGTCTAGGGCTTCACGAATTTTCTCACACGCATTGTGATTAACACTTTTCCCATCATTTGAATCATCACAGCATGTATTGATAAGGCTCGGGGCTATGGCTCTGTTGCATTTTTGCAAACCCTACTTGTGTGTTCTATGTTAATTTACCATCTATTCGACATGGCTCCAGTGGTAAGGGTCGAACCGAACGACATCTAGACCCTGCTCTAATATGATAACGCTAGGGAAGATTTGGAACGGAATGTTTGGCATTTGTTCATCGAAAAATTTCAGTGTTTTAACCTTCAAGTCACCCAAGAGTTTGCCTTGACCTTTGATGGTTGTAGAGAAAATATTGGTGAAGTGCAATTGGAAGTAATAGAAGAGTTCTTAAGCCAAGCCACGGGATTGCCAGCCACTGGTCATAAATGGTTCAAGAATGCGAAAGTGGAGGAGGTCCCTTGGGCTTTATTGTTTACCTCACGAAAAATAACCAGCTGTGATTGAGGTATGCCAATTTCATTTTTGAAACCTAGGTGACATGATTTAATTGTTGTAGTAAAGCAATTCATCACATGTGAGGGATGATTTAGACTTGTTTTCCTATATCATCTATGCCTTCTTATGAGTTTTATTTGTTATCCGTTGAATATGCCTTACTACCTGATCAGAAGTCTATATAAAATGGGTAAACTATTTAGGAAACAGAGGTCAAATTCAAGTCTATTTCATCATGGCCTCATTAAAATCATCCTCATGCACCAGTTACAGTCACAAAATGATTGTTGGGATGCATTGATTACACGAAATGGTTTTGACAACCATGAGTTGGGACAGGTAGATAAGTCTGTCATTGTGGAAAACCTTGTGAACCCTACGGCCTCTTCCCCACCTTTCCAGGCGCTTGTGATTTTTCCCTTAACAACGAACCCTCGAGCTACCCTAATGTCATTCAACAGGACAGTCGACCAATTACACATCCAAAGGATTTCACTAAAACTGTTAAGAAACCTACAGGAAAGAAGCTAAAAGGCAGTGTTGATGTCAATTTCAAGAACAAAAGAGTTGGTCGGTTGATTTATCGAAATGTTCGAAATAAAATGAAACCCTGTGCAGACACAACCAGTATGATTGAAGTGAGTGAAAGATCAGACTCATAAATTGACAAATTCCTTGTTGAAGAGGACCCCGTGTCATTCGGGTTATACCCTGACCGACCCTATGACTATGTTAACAATTTGCCTCCTTGTCTAAAGGACAACCTAGAATTTCCTAGTATCCAGCTCTGTGATAAATCTACCATTCGCATGGAGGATTCTCCGACCCATAATGTTGTTTGTTCTAATGAAAATTCCTTACAGTCATAATGTGATGTGTGTCGATCGTGGATCGACAAGTACTATACCGATGTTCCACTGCTACAGTCATGACTCAAGTCTTTAAGAGACCAAGTTGATATGTTAAAAAATGAAAACAACAGAATTGAATCCATTATCCAAGGGAAGGAGAAACGCTTGAAAACTATAGGTCGTGTCATTTTCAAAAACGTAGAGGCAACAACAACTATCGTTAATTCCAAAATTTCTTGATACGTTTTGATTTCATGATTTGAGGTATGATATTTTTAATTTTTAGCATGATTGTGTCACTCTTAAGTTAGGATATTCGATTTGATTGAATAAACTGTTTTTCTTATTAAGATTAGTCTATTTTTTTATTTAATAAAATATGATTGCATTTGCTATTATAACTAGCTACAGAATCATAAGATTCTGTAGCCAGTTAAGAAAATTTGAATTGTTTGATTTGATAATTGAAAACATATCTGAGATCTTCTTATTTTCATTTTTTTTCAGGATAAATAAGGAGCCCATGATTTCAAAGATGATATGAGACACTTTTTGAGGTCTCCCAGCCATATCAATTTTGTATTTTGAGTAAACAGAATTAGACTGTTAATAGTGTTTTGATATCTAGTGAAATAAGGGTGGTTGCATCCCCCATTATTTTTTGAAACCAATTTCATCTTATCAATAGGAAACAGTGATATTTCCTGAAACCTATATAAACATATCATTTTGTAAACATTTGATCATCTTGGCTTGGGGCGAGAGTATGGATATTTATATACTGACTTGAATGACACAGAATACATTACAACTTTAGCATTATGTATCATGTTTTAATTTAAGTTCTGCTTATCTCAATATGATGATAGATGATGATAGCCTTTTGTTTGCATGATTTATTGTTATTTGAGATAATCCTTTTCACATACTTCCCATATCTCGTGTCTCAGATATAACAC
>SNQJ01S0054565.1:44803-57019 GCA_010110895.2 Picea sitchensis
ATATTGATGAAGGAACAAACCTAGATGGCCCTAAGACTTTTAACACATTAAGAAATTATTAAAACAACTTCCCTAAATAATTATCATCGAGTTCAGAATCTAAGTCCTAAGTCTAAAACTTCTCTAGGGTAAAATTTTGTTTAACCTTAAGAAAAAGACCCTATAAAAATAAAAATAAAAATTTAAACTAAAAACCACATAAGTAATAATTTTAGTCTTCATAAATTTTGGGGGTAAAATGAAGAGAGTAATAATTTAGTTAAAATCCGTGGTTTTAAATGGTAAAGAAGAAATAAATTATTTAACTTGTGAAAGTGTAAAAAGATTTCAAATTAATAATAAAAGGAAAAGAGTAAATAGCGCAACTTCCATTTTGGCCGTAATAAAAGGGGAAAAAGGGGAATAATAAAAATTAGGAAACTGAGGAATGGGGGGAAACATAATAAGGGAAAGAGGGGAACTTATGGTAAAAAGTGAGGTCAACATAGTAAGGAATATGCAATTAAGAACCTTCTAAAATGAACTAAATTAACAACTTCATTTTAGGGAAAGTATTTAAACCTGTAAGGGAATCTAGGAACACCTAGGAGTAAATTTAGGAGCAACTCTAGGTGGGTGAGGGAAATGAGACAATTAATAAATTTAAATAAAATAATTATTGGAGGAAAGAGGAGGATGGACGACACTTGTGCAAAGGAGAATATTTAGAATATTTTTATTAAAACTGAGTTTAAATGTGAGTTAGGGAAAGTTGGAGGTTCTAAAAACTCTATAAAAGTAAGGGAAGATGAGGAAGAAGGGGATCAACTGTTAGCATAACGTTACACTGTCAGATTAGTGACTTGACTGATTTACTTGTGGGGAGTTGGGATTTCCTAGCTCGGATAGGTGTGGTAGCTCAGCCTTGCGAGGCGAGTTGGGAGCTAGACGTACCATCTGGATAGTGTGTGGCCCCTTTGTGGCTCGGGGGGCTAAGGGGGAAGTAGAGTACCCCTAGCATTGGCTGGGAGGTACCGGTGTAGTCTCGACGGTCGATGAGCAGGATTTTCATGGAGCACGTGGACGACACTCAGAGTAGGCAAACAGGAAACAGTACACTTTTCAGTTCAATGATAGAATGTTGTAGGATGTATGGTTTAGATCTGCATGTGTTTTTAAGTAGGTAAACTAATTATCTAGTTTCATGACTGAATTTTTAGCCTAGTTGAGTGATTGGTTGATTGACCTTCGTGACCTTCATCTTCCCACATGTCATGACCTCCCGGTGGTGTTGACTGTAACCCTTGTGATTGTTTCCTCCGTCCCTAGCCCACCATTACTCACCTGAGCAGTCATCCAGGAGCTTGATCTACGGTCATCGCCTCAGCGTTAAAAGACCTATGGATCTCAATGCCCTTCTTTTCTGTGCGAGGATGGTGATGTGAAGGTGAACCTTTCAGCCGCCCACCTCTGTGATGTCATTGCCATATTTTTTTCTTGCATCTTTCAGTATGACCTCTGCGCATGGTTTTCGTGCCTTCTTGTTGTGTCTCCCTTTTGTTTTACTGCACCTTGACCGATAGAATCTCTGTGATCCCTTCGATCAGTTATCCTTATGAACTTGGTTTTCTCTTACTGTAGTCATCATTTTTAGTGGTGTTCTGAGATGTGAAGGGCCTTTAACTTCAATCCACGTTGTTTTATTTACATATATCTGCTGAGTGTTAATTTCATAGCTGCGAGTTTCCATATAACTGCAAATTGTACATAGGCCTGTGATCCTTCCTTGAATTACACAGGGAATTTTGAAAGCACCATGCATAGGGAATTTGGTGTGTGTTTCCTGTTCTGGATAGTAACATATGGGACAACGATTTATATGTATGGTAAAATGATTTTAATTTTCCGAGAATTGCCATGATTTATATTGAACAACGATTTATATGTATGGTAAAATGAATTTAATTTTTCGAGAATTGCGATGATTTATATTGGACAGCGACTTATATGTATGGTACAATGTTTTATATTGGACAATGATTTATATATTTGGGACAATGATTTTAACCTCATGAGATAACAATAATAATCGCCAATAGCTATGAATTTTACTAACCCCATTCCTGGATTTTTGGGCATTTAAACAACGGGTTTCTCCTTACTGGTGCGTCTGATAAGGGAAATTCCTATTTTTCTACTGCGTCTTGAATGACTTCGATTATATTAATTGAAATCCGTGAGTACAGCAACTAACTTGAACCCCACCAAAGAAAATAATGAGAATAGCGTTGTTTAGGAGAATTTATGATTTCATGAACCATGTTTTTGTTAACAGAATTTGATGACTGGCAGCAAGCTAATTATTTAATGGTGGACAGAGAGCTATCCTTCTTTATTTTCACAAACAAATATGATGAATTGTAGTAAGTCCTTCTTCACCGTGATGATCGTTGCCTTGATGCAGCCTTGAATTTCTCGTAGTACCTCTTATCATTTCAGGTCGAACCAGGTGTACGTCGTACTAATTATTATTTGGGTCGCAGATTATATAGCCGCAAAAAATCAAATGAATTACTATTTTCGTTGGTCGTATAACCTTACAGGGTTGGGAACCTTGGGCAGTTGTTATATACAGTGTGGCACCCATCATCTCTGAGTCTCTCAATATGGATCTTTACACTAAATCTTTTCTGAAGGGAACCCACCTCTCTGCAACGCGCAAGATGGTATGTATTCTTGATTTACGCTAACACACAATCATGTAACCTCGATATCATTATGGATCATCAGGAATTCAAGAAGATTTCCTGACACCAGATGCCAATCTTTCCTAACCTGATTGTTGGGCCTGGATTATATGGTCTAGGTAAACAGTTCCTTCTTATGACTGCACGTTGTTACTTAGCCGTGGTACAATTATTCGCTGACCATAAAGGTGGTTTCCAGCGCTGGTTTGGCTGGGGTAATGTTGTTGGCTTCTGTGTAATTGTTTTTCTTTCCTCTTTTAAACCTCTGCACCTCCATTACTGCTCTGCTATCCAGACGTCTAACCCTGCATTCCGGAATTTCGACCATGCCTCCATCTTTATTGACAACGTTAATTTCGCATTCAATTTCTGGAAGTTACCCTGGCAGTCGTAATACCCTCAACTGCCTTTTATTTTTGAACCTCAACCAGTTAGACCACCGAACCCACCTGTGCTTCTTGCCAATTTGGACCAATTACACCCCTGTGCGTCTGGATTTTTTTTTGCTATTAATGCTTTAGGAACATATTGAATCTCGGTTGAGGATAGCCTCTTATGTCAAGGGTCATTGAATGATAAGTGGTTTTTTTTTTCCCTTAACAGTGCTTAGTTGTTCAGAGTGGATCAGAATGCTTTTAGCCTATAGAATGGCAAGTAGTGGTTTCCCCTTTTTGCTCCCTAACTGTAGGTTAACATTTTATCATAGCGCCTTGATTTTAGGAGTTGGGTTTTGAAGTTGTAGTAGCCGTTGTAATGTTAAGGGAATTCCTTGTTAGATTCGTTATTGTAGATATTTAGAGTGTAAATGTGTGTTGGTATTAATTATTATAGTTTCCAATACGGGCCAAAAATTAATTGAAGGTTTTTATTAAGTAAAGTGTCCTTAAGATTTTTCTCTAAACCTTCATCATAGATTTATAAGATTAGGTTTTATTGAAGCAAGATTCAAGTTTTACTTTCTTTAGACTTTATTGTTGGATAGGTCAAGTGTAACTATGTATGAGACGTGGCTTTACATGGATGACATAGTTCTATATGGACAAGAATTTAATTATTTCAGTGGTCGTCATAGTTAAGTACTTGAGTTGTCTTAAATCTTATCGAAAGGATATCATACTTCATTGGAAGTTGATGGTCAAGATAGAGATTACCACTATATTCTATTACAAGATATGTAAATGTTCTCGTTCAGTAATATACCTTCTTATTATTTTAAAAACTAACGAGATTTGTATTTTATTGGAAGTAAGTAGTCCAGACCTACCTTCCTTAAATAATTCCTTCATTGGAATCCTTTGACGTAACAATTCAACGTGGAAGTGTGGATACTATGCAACCTTATATAAAATAACATAGCTTCCATCATGGGTGTAACTGAGTGTTTCAATGTCTACCTTTGCAAAACTACTTCATAAGGCCTTCTTTAATTATTCTTGAAGGATTTATGAAACTGATTATTGTGGAGCGAGGCGTCCTAACCATTGCAAGGTAGGACAGGCGGGTAGTCACTCTTATTTGTGAGGTCAGTTGAGTGTCGTTCTTGCTTACTATTGTTTGATGTGCATCTTAGGTCGTTAATTAGTTGTCGTCGTTGCATGCGTCACATTCTCCGTCGTGTCACGACGCAAGGTATGATGTCTTTAGTCCCCTTGTACACACGCACGCACCCCAAAAAAGGAAAAAAAGAAAAATGTTGCACATGTTATGTGAGGTTGTTGTCGTGACAATCGGGAGGGTCGTTACAAATACATCTAATGGAATTTACACTAGTAAACCAAAATGAAATACGCAAATGGAACTTATAAAATTGTCGTTCAATGAATTTAAAAAACAAACAAACAAACAAACTTGGAAATGTTTACATTGCTAGTTTTATTTTCCACTTTGTACCAATAAGCAAAAATGACGACATTTATGCTTTCCAGTAGAAAGTTGAAAATAAAACTAACATAAACAACATTCATTGCTTATTGTAAAAAAAATATAAAAAAGAAGGTAGAAAATAACGCAAATGTTTTCAATCATATTTTCGACAATGTACTGACAAAATAAAACATTTTCCGAGCATTTTCAATCCTCCATGTATTACTAGAGGATTGAAAACAATTTTTTGACATTTCTACTTGTCGATACATGGTTGAAAATATAACTAGAAACATTTACACTACTGATTTTATTATCAACCATGTATTAGTGGATTTGTAACGTTCATGTCGTTATGACGACAAGAGACATACAACATGTAAATGTAATGAATTGGCAGCGACAACAGAAGCGTTAATACAACATGTAAATTTTTTTTTTTTTTTTAAAAGGCTGCCGTTAGGAAATTACACATCCCAATTAATCACGACATCATTGACCCACAATGAAATGTTTAAATGAAACAACTTAAATGCATAACACCAAACCGGACGTAAGATGACCCATCATCGTTTTTTTTTTTTTTTTTTTTAAAGCTGCGTTAGGAAGTACACATCCCAATTAATCACGCCATCATTGACCCACAGTGAAATGTATAAATGAAACAACTTAAATGCATAACACCAAACATGACGTAAGATGACCCATCATCGTCACGAATGATGAACAAAAATTGACGCAATGTCGCAATAAATCAAGGTACACGAGTCAACATTCACCTGACACAAAACAAATCAAATTAAACCAAGGCGCCAAGTATTTATGAGTTATTCTCGAGGCGCAAGGCCCAGTCATAAAATTAGGTCAACCATCATAAAAATTCCATTATGTGATGGAATACTAAAGTATAAGGATGTCATTTATTAGATAAAATCCAAGAGCACCAGTAGTCTAAACAATCATTCTTACATTGAAAACACTGTGCACGAGTGAAAATTGACTACATAACTCATTGTGTTAGCATTGGCTTAATGACGCACGACTAACAAATAAACATGAATCCATATAACCCATAGTGCTCGAGTAAATGTCGACCTTTATTTTCATCGCGCAAGGGGATCCAATCACATAACTAATCATACATCATCAATATTCGAGCGCCAATAATCTTATTACTTTTCCAGCGCATAATCCATGGCGCAAATCCCAAACACAAGAAAACATTCATTCAATCGATGCGCGAGGAAATATAATCATTGAGACTCTATCATTCATCACGTCAAATTCATTTGTGCATGACATTCAAAGTCTACTACCATCATTTATCACATTATAGTTTATTATGTACAAGAAGTCTAACAACTCAATGATTACATATCTCTACTAAATCAATGGCTCAAGAGAATCAATTAATTAAAACATTCAAATTCAACTTTATTCAAGGGCGTAACAGTAAGTTGGTGATTTTATCCTTCTTGAATCTATTTATTTCTTGGTACCCCAAAATCAAAATGCTTAATTCAAACATAAACCAAAGTGACTCAAGGATGACTGAAACTCTGGTTTAAATTAGAGGAAGAAGAATCCTAACTAAGGATAAGGCTAGCTTCAAGTCTTAAATAAAGGTCCAATTAAAGGTTTAAAAGTAAGGTCCCAACTAAGGAACCATCTAAACTCAACTAATTAAATGAGACAAAAATGAAGCAACATATTAACCACCGAAATAATATTAAGAATCATAAATTCATACAACCCAAATGATTTTTAAAGCACGTATAAGAGCAAAAATGAAAAATTCATTCAGTAATACTATGTATGCATGCATAGGAAAAGAAGTATGCATATTTGTATCTTCTAATAGTATCAAATATACATTGAATATTATATTATAACAACTATTTGTGACTAATTGTGTGTTTGTGTGCGTCTATGGTGTGTACATATTACATACATATAAGTGTGTGCCAATGACAAGTAATGACAATAATATAGTCCTTTTTCCTATTATTTTATGCACGGAATTATATTGATTGTGTGTATAAATGAAGTATTGTAGAGCAAGTAAAGAAGAGGGTGTGCTATGGGTAGCATAGTAAATCAATTTTATAAATAACAAACTAAATAGAATAGGAGACGTAGTAAACATATCGTTCCATTATTCTGGGGTATGCTAAATAGAATTAGTCAGTCCATAGTGAGCAAGCCGCTCCATTATTACTAGGTATGATAAATAGAATATGAGACCAGTAGTAGGCATGCCTGTGAGTAACTCGAGCCAAAGTTTAAAAAAAGGAATAAACATTCACAAACATGCATAAGGTGTACTTGCAGCGGTCCAAGGAAATCTTGTAAATGCAATAACGTGGGTAATTTAACAACAACCTCTTCACATTTTAAAGGCAAAAATCGTGGGCCTTTAAACAACAATCTATGTCAATCTTTAAAAGAAAAAATGTGGGTGAATTAAGCATGCAACATAGTCTGTTTTTAATTTCCAAAATCGTGGTCTTTCACAGCAGGAAATTTGATGAATTGGAAAGCAAAAACGTGGGCGAATTCAGCATGCCACACAGTCCGCTTTTTATTTCCAAAATCGTGGTCTTTCACAGCAGGATATTTGATGAATTGAAAAGAAAAAATGTGGGCATTAACATAAATCAAATGGAAGAAAATTTTTAAAGAAAACACAGTCTTTATCAAGGGCAAAATCGCCCCAAAGGTAAAACGAAGTGCAGACAAGAAAAATTCTTCTTTTCCATCGCCAGAATCCAAAATAAAAATGCAGATAAGAATCATTTTGTTTTTCATTGCTAGAATACCCATTGTAAAATGCAGAGATAAATTAATTTCGTTTTTCATTGCTAGAATACCCAATGTAAAATGCAGAGATGAATTCATTCCGTTTCTCATTGCCAGAATACCCAAAATAAAATGCAGAGATGAATTCATTCTGTTTCTCATTGCCAGAATACCCAAAATAAAATGCAGAGCAATAATCATTTTGTTTATCCTTGCCAGAATACCCAATGTAAAATGAAGAGATGAATTCGTTCCATTTCTCATTGCCAGAATACCCAAAATAAAAATGCAGACCAGAAATCATTTCGTTTTTAATTGCCAGAATACCCAATGTAAAATACAGAGATGAATTCATTTCATTTTTCATTGCTAGAATACCTCAATACAACGCAGACAATAGTAGCATAACGCAAGGATCCAATGGGAAAGGTCATGGAATGATTGCAAGGGTTCTATCAGTCAAGGCATAGAGAAAACCAAACAGGACACAAGATAATACACACACAGAGGTCGTTGTTGGATGGCGGAATCAACAATATGTAACAGACCTCCTCGTTACAACAACAACTCTTTAACAGGTGCCAATTTTTTTTTTTTTTTAAGGTGTGTGCGCGCGTGTAAAAAGGAACAGACACACTTGACTCTACGTCGACACCCGACGACTAACCAGATGCAACCACGATGATCACAACAAGAAGACATAAGTTGCACAACAAGTAACTGCAAGCATTAACAACATACTAGGTTATGCACAGTACGAACACAGAAGGAAGAATCCAGAGTAGTAGATTTTACTATTTCTGCACAGGAAAGCAGGGCGTTTAATCTTAGTTCTCTGCTCCAGAGAGAGAGAAGGTCAGATAGGCTCCTAGTCGGCTGCTCAGGTAGAAACTATTAATCTCTATCAGGCATGTCGCAAGAGTGGAAACCCTGCCTTTAAAGGGCCCGAGACTCTTGATACGGCACTGAATTATTTACACAGAAAAAGATAATCACCCACACAGACTTATACACAGAGCGACTAGATTTATCAATCGAAGAGTCTGATACAAATACAACTGTATGTTTGGACGATTCCAATTATAGTACTAACTCTGAAATTGACTCGACCCTAAATGTGTTATCAAGAACCGTAAAGCCAAAACACCCCTTTTCATACATGACAACCATATTACCCCCCCCCCCTCCTTTTCACTTGTGAAAGCTTGCAACTGGAGTGTCTAAACTATAATGACTAAACCATAAGGATACCATCCTTAACATTACCCTAATGACAAATTATATATTTAGAAGATTACGCTACACTAACATTATCATGAACATTGACAGTATTGGAAGTTAGCATCCTATAAATAATGGTATTAACATAAATCACTAACATTCCATTTACATTAACATTTCATTACCTGAACATTTATTTCATTCCATTTACCTATCGCCACATTACATTCAATAGCACATATAAAGAATCCAAATTCTATGAAAAGGGAATTAAGACTATTCCACTAAAACCAACTAACATTTCATTACTTGAACATTTATTTCATTCCATTAACATATCGTCACATTAAATTACATTCAATAGCACATATAAAGAATCCAAATTCTATGAAAAGGGAATTAAGACTATTCCTTTTTATAATACTAAAACCAAACTGCATTATGTAAAATGAGAACAATTCTTTAAACTAAATTCTAATGTAACAACATACACACACACACACACACACACACACACACACATATATATATATATATATATATCTTTAGAAGAACCTTTGTTTAATATCAAATAAAGAATCAAACATCCATTATGTCATCTAATGCTAAAAACCACATGATTTTAATGGATGATTTTAAACATAAGACTTGTGCATACTCAATTATATTTGATGTATAGATTTTCAATTTTAAGAGAATATACATAACAATACAACATTCGAAATGTCAATGCACGCACAAAGAATAATGTTAAAAGTATCTATTATTTGATTAATTAAATAAAGAAAACAACTATAACCACAATTGAATAGAAGGCTTAAAACCAGGATAACAGAAGTAAATAATAAGTGATAACCTTTCATTTTTGGTTTATTCCTTCATGGTTGATTGAAAATTAATAATTATATTTTACGCAAAGTAAATAAAAACTCCATTGAGTGGAATAAACTGTAGCGGTTATTAACAAGTAAGCATTCAATAGCATTGCATAGGGATGACAATATCTTGACACTATCATTTTAAATTCATTCATTTATTTAATTTTAAATTTAACATATGGGTATATACGTATCTCGTGCAAGTTATGATCCAAAAAAAAATTATAAACAAAATCATGAAAATTTGGCAATCGGGAAACCGCCCAGGCATGCAACTTCTGCACAAGTGAGCGAGACGCGTGGGTAAAACAAGTCTGTATGCTCAAGGTTCAATTCCAGCAAGGCGCTGACAGTCATAACATTCGTGCCTTAATAACACTGTTAGGTTTTCATTAATCCAAAAAAAAGGGGGCCTGCAACTGTGAGTGCAGGTCAGATCAAGGCGACTGGTGCGCTTGAGCCAGGAATCGCGCCTCCCAGAGGCAACCCACAATGGTAGCTGTCAGAATAATGGGTTCGTCGATGCCAGATTAAGAGCTGACCAGATTTAACGAGGTTACACGAGGTTTTGCAGGGCGAAATGAACGGTTTCAGCAGAGGCAACCAAATCAATTTTTCAACCTAACGCATGGCATTACAACCCACCCGCAATCCAATCAACCAAGGAATGGAAAACCAAAATGCACGAGTTATTACATAAGGTGCGAAGATGTGTAATCCACAATCGCTGAGAGGTGTAAGACAACGCAGTGTTTAATTGATTGGAACGCGTGGGTATCCATCATCGATATGGGTAACACCCAAAACGCAGAGATTACAACTTTGAAAATAGAACTCAGGTGGTTGGAAAACGTGGATGTATCCTCCTCCATGAAGCATAGGAAACTGACTGAGATACGCAATCACCAAAGAAGAGAAATGAACACCAATCGCAGGTTGGGTGGCTGAAAATGTGGTTATCCTTCAAAGAGATAGAAACCAAAAATTGCAGAGAATGAAGAGGAAAACCGGGGGCATCCTCCAACAAATTGCAGAGGTTTATAACCAAAAAGAAACGCAGAGAATTAAACCCAATGCAGAAAATACAATGACAACAAAATTGCAGAGATACAACCTCCACCCAACACCCAATGCCAGAACGAAAACTCGGATCCGAATATTCAAACGAAAATGCCCAACCCCTGTTGCCAGAACCAAAATTTCAGGACAATTTACCCAACAAAATTTTCCTGAACAATATCACTGTAGCCATACAAACGAAAGCCTAGATACCTATTTACAGGGACAGATTCAATGAAATTCCAGAATAATAAATAATAAAAAAATTACACAGTCCCGCACGATAAGTAAAAATTTACGCAATCCAGAATAATAAACACTAATTATTTTACATAGTCCAGAACGACATTCGCATGCCAGTAATTAGATTCACCAAGCACTTAAACCACAATGCAACCCTGTAAATGCTACCATGCATGCTAACTATCACAGTGTTTGTCATTGGCGGTAAAATTATACAGCAATAAAATTACAGCGAAGAATCAAATCCAAGCATTCTACTCTACCAAATAACACGCGTACCTTTCTCCTTATTGACTGCCTCGATTGATGTCCGCGCCTCGATGGATGTCCGCGCGCTCCGTGCCACTCCTGCCCGTCGACCGTCGAGACCTCACCGGTACCTCCCAGCCAATCGCTAGGGGTACTCTGCTTCCCCCTTAGCCCCCCGAGCAACAAAGGGGCCACACAAAATCCATAAGGGAAGTCTAGCTTCCCAGCTCACCTCGCAAGGCCGAGCTACCACTCCTATTCGAGCTGAGAAAATCCCAACTCCTCACAAGCAATCAATCAAGTCACAATTCCGGCAGCGTAACGTTACGCTATCAGTTGATCCCTTTCTTCCTCATCTCCCTTTTCTTTTATAGAGTTTTGAGACCCACCAACTTTCCTAATTCACAATTTAAATTAAGTTTTAATAAAAAAAATACAAAAATTCTCCATCGCACAAGTGTCGTCCATCCCCCTCTTTTCTCCACTAAAAATTTTCTTTAATTTATTATTTGTCTCAAATCCCTCACCCACCTAGAGTCGCTCCTAAAATTACTCCTAGGTGTTCCTAGATCCCCTTACATGCTTTTAATAAATTTCCCTAAAATGAAGTTGCTAAATTTAGTTCATTTTAGAAAGTCCTTATTTGCAGATTCCTTACTATGTTCACTTTGCTTTTTACCCTATGTCCCCTTCTTTCTTTTATTATGTTTCCTTTATTACTTAGTTTCCCTATTTTTACTATCCCCTTCCTTTTTTGAAACCAAAAAGGTAAATGCGCTAATTAATCTTTTCATTTTATTTTTTAAATTCAAAACTTTTTATACTCCCACACGTTAAATAATTTATTTATTTTTCTTTACAATTTAAAACCACGGATTTTAATTGAATTAACCCTCTCTTCACTTTACCCCCCTAAATTTAAGAAGACTAAAACCATTACTTAAGTGGATTTTAGGTTACATCTTTATTTTTATTTGTATAGGGCCTTTTTCTTAAGGTTAAACGAAATTTTATCTTAGAGAAGTTTTTTTTTTTTTTTTACTTAGGTTTAGATTTTGAACTGGGCGACAATTGTTTAGGGGAGTCGTTTTAAGAATTTCTTAAGGCATTAATGTCTTAGGGTAATCTAGGTTTGTTTCTTCCTCAACATCAATGCGACGTGCCCTTCAGGATGCACC
>SNQJ01S0054565.1:57074-68620 GCA_010110895.2 Picea sitchensis
ACTTGTGAAAGCTTGCAACTGGAGTGTCTAAACTATAATGACTAAACCATAAGGATACCATCCTTAACATTACCCTAATGACAAATTATATATTTAGAAGATTACGCTACACTAACATTATCATGAACATTGACAGTATTGGATGTTAGCATCCTATAAATAATGGTATTAACATAAATCACTAACATTTCATTACCTAAACATTTATTTCATTCCATTTACCTATCGTCACATTACATTACATTCAATAGCACATATAAAGAATCCAAATTCTATGAAAAGGGAATTAAGACTATTCCTTTTTATAACACTAAAACCAACTAACATTTCATTACCTGAACATTTATTTCATTCCATTAACATATCGTCACATTACATTACATTCAATAGCACATATAAAGAATCCAAATTCTATGAAAAGGGAATTAAGACTATTCCTTTTTATAATACTAAAACCAAACTGCATTATATAAAATGAGAACAATTCTTTAAACTAAATTCTAATGTAACAACATATACATATATATATCTTTAGAAGAACCTTTGTTTAATATCAAATAAAGAATCACACATCCATTATGTCATCTAATGTTAAAAACCACATGATTTTAATGGATGATTTTAAACATAAGACTTGTGCATACTCAATTATATTTGATGTATAGATTTTCAATTTTAAGAGAATATACATAACAATACAACATTCGAAATGTTAATGCATGCACAAAGAATAATGTAAAAAGTATCTATTATTTGATTAATTAAATAAAGAAAACAACTATAACCACAATTGAATAAAAGGCTTAAAACCAGGATAACAGAAGTAAATAATAAGTGATAACCTTTCATTTTTGGTTGATTCCTTCGTGGTTGATTGAAAAGTAATAATTAGATTTTACGCAAAGTAAATAAAAACTCCATTGAGTGGAATATAAACTGTAGCGGTTATTAACAAGTAAGCATTCAATAACATTGCATAGGGATGACAATATCTTGACATTATCATTTTAAATTCATTCATTTATTTAATTTTAAATTTAACATATGGGTATATACGTATCTCGTGCAAGTTATGATCCAAAAAAAATTTATAAACAAAATCATGAAAATTTGGCAATTGCGAAACCGCCTGGCGTGCAACTTGTGCACACCTGAACGGGACACATGGGTAAAACGAGCCTGTACGCTTAAGGTTTGATTCCAGTAAGGCGCTAATAGTCATAACAGTCGTGCCTTAATAACATGGTTAGGTTTTCATTAATCCAAAAAAAAGGGGGCCTGCAGCGGTGAGTGCAGGTCAGATCAAGGCGACTGGTGTGGGTGAGCCGGGAATTGCACCTCCCAGAGGCAGACCACAATGGTAGCTATCAGAATAATGGGTTCACCAATGCCAGATTAAGAGCTGACCGGATTTAACGAGGTTCCATGAGGTTTTGCAGGGCGAAATGAAAGGTTTCAATAGAGGCAACCAAATCAATTTTTCAACCTAACGCATGGCATTACAACCCACCCGCAATCCAATCAACCAAGGAATGGAAAGCCAAAATGCACGAGTTATTACATAAGGAGCGAAGATATGTAATCCACAATCGCCAAGAGTTGTAAGACAACGCAGGGTTTAATTGATTGGAACGCGTGGGTATCCATCGCCGAGATGGGTAACACCCAAAATGCAGAGATTACAACTTTGAAAACAGAACTCAGGTGGTTGGAAAACGTGGATGTATCCTCTGCGATGAAGCACAGGAAACCGACTCAGATACAGAATCACCAAAGCAGAGAAATGAACACCAATCGCAGGTTGGGTGGACGAAAACGTGGTTATCCTTCAGCGAGATAGAACCCAGAAATTGCAGAGAACGAAGAGGAAAACCGGGGGCGTCCTCCAACAAATTGCAGAGGTTTATAACCAAAAAGAAACGCAGAGAAATTAAACCCAACGCAGAAAATACAATGACAACAAAATTGCAGAGATACAACCTCCGCCCAACACCCAATGCCAGAACGAAAACTCGGATCCGAATATTCAAACGAAAATGCCCAACCCCTGTTGCTAGAACCAAAATTTCAGGACAATTTACCCAACAAAATTTTCCTGAACAATATCACTGTAGCCATACAAATGAAATCCCAGATACCCATTTACAGGGACAGATTCAATGAAATTCCAGAATAATAAATAATAAAAAAATTACACAGTCCCGCACGATAAGTAAAAATTTATGCAGTCCAGAATAATAAACACTAATTATTTTACACAGTCCAGAACGACATTCGCATGCCAGTAATTAGATTCGCAAAGCACTTAAACCAAAATGCAACCCTGTAAATGATACCATGCATGCTAACTATCACAGTGTTTTTCATTGGCGGTAAAATTATACAGCAATAAAATTACAGCGAAGAATCAAATCCAAGCATTCTACTCTACCAAATAGCGCGCGTACCTTTTTCCTTATTGACTGCCTCGATTGATGTCCGCGCCTCGATGGATGTCCGCGCGCTCCGTGCCGCTCTTGCCCGCTGACTGTCGAGACCTCACCGGTACCTTCGAGCCAATTGCTAGGGGTATTCTGCTTCCCCCTTAGCCCCCCAAGCTGCAAAGGGGCCACACAAAATCCAGAATGTAAGTCTAGCTTCCCAGCTTGCCTCGCAAGGCCGAGCTACCACTCCTATTCGAGCTAACAAAATCCCAACTCCTCACAAGCAATCAGTCAAGTCACAATTCCGGCAGCGTAACGTTACGCTATCAGCCGATCCCTTTCTTCCTCATCTCCCTTTTATTTTATAGAGTTTTGAGACCCACCAACTTTCCTAATTCACAATTTAAATTAAGTTTTAATAAAAAAATTCCAAAAATTCTCCATCGCACAAGTGTCGTCCATCCCCCTCTTTTCTCAACTAAAAGTTTTCTTTAATTTATTATTTGTCTCAAATCCCTCACCCACCTAGAGTCGCTCCTAAAATTACTCCTAGGTGTTCCTATATCCCCTTACATGCTTTTAATAAATTTCCCTAAAATGAAGTTGCTAAATTTAGTTCATTTTAGAAAGTCCTTATTTGCAGATTCCTTACTATGTTGACTTTGCTTTTTACCCTATGTCCCCTTATTTATTTTATTATGTTTCCTTTATTACTTAGTTTCCCTATTTTTATTATCCCCTTCCTTTTTTGAAACCAAAAAGGTAAATGCACTAATTAATCTTTTCATTTTATTTTTTAAATTCAAAACTTTTTATACTCCCACACGTTAAATAATTTTGTTTTTTTTCTTTACAATTTAAAACCATGGATTTTAATTAAATTAACCCTCTCTTCACTTTACCCCCCTAAATTTAAGAAGACTAAAACCATTACTTAAGTGGGTTTTAGGTTACATCTTTATTTTTATTTTTATAGAACCTTTTTCTTAAGGTTAAACGAAATTTTATCTTAGAGAAGTTTTTTTTTTTTTGACTTAGGTTTAGATTTTGAACTGGGCGACAATTGTTTAGGGGAGTCGTTTTAAGAATTTCTTAAGGCGTTAATGTCTTAGGGCCATCTAGGTTTGTTTCTTCCTCAACATCAATGCGATGTGCCCTTCAGGACGCACCAGGTGCTCCAAGGGTGCCACTCACCTCGTTCGTTTCTTTTGCACGACGTGCCCTTCAGGATGCACCACGTGCTCCAAGGGTGTCACTCGTCGACTTGTGTTTCTTTTGTGCGATGTGCCCTTCAGGATGCACCACGTGTTCCAAGGGTGCCACTCGCCGACTTGACTAATTGGTAGACATCTATAACCCCTAGAGTCAACACTCCGCCAGGCGAACTTGTGGGAGACTAAGGGCTCTAAGGAATAAGGCCCCCACCTTATTGCACGTCCCTTAGAATCATTGTGAGAAACTATCGCAGTCTACTGCCATGGCATCGTGGATCCTCTCGAACTAGGTAATCATTAACCTACAGTTCGAGCCACGGTGGGAGTGCTAGTAGGCTGTGGCAGGGCTGCTATCCACACCTCTCCCTCAACCTCTCTCGAAATTGTGTGTTTCCCCTTTAATCCATATGTGAGTCTGGTCGGCAAGCTATCGTCAGCCTGCATCATCAACAATCATGTCAAAACATGTCAACATCATATCATCAAATCAATGAAATATCATAGTAAATAAATCAACCCAAATAGCACACTCCCTGACTCAATCCGGAGTCCAAGGGGTTCCATCAATGCCTCTGCATCCTCAAGGTCCAAAACCTTGCACACTCAATAAAATTGAGTCAATAGCACCTGTCTATGTCAAAGCGATAAAACATCATGTCATCTATCATAACGCATCATAATCAAGGATACATGTTTTAACATCATAAAAGTCCAGATCACTTGCGAGCAAGTGTCCTCAAAGAATAAGTTTTCTCAGTGCGCCAAAGTGGGATGTTACACAATCAGCCAGGGACAAACATCAAGGGTAGTCGGCTAACAGTTTCGTCCTTCGTTCATCATCCTCGCATAGAAAAGCAGGGCTTTGAGATCCATATGTCTTTTAATGGTAAGGCGATGATCGTAGATCAGACTCCTGGTCGACTGCTCAAGCGAGGACTGGTGAGCTAGGGACGAAGGCTAAACAACCACGAAGGTCATAATCAACACAACAAGGTGGTCAAGACATGTGGGGAATGAAGCCATGGGAGTCAATCTAACATCGAGCCAGGCTAAGAAAATTTTAGAAAACCATCTAGACAATTTGTTCACTTACCCAAGTAAAAATGTAGATTCAAGCATAAGTTCTAAAACAATTTACCATACAAACGAAGAAAGTGTATCGTTTCCTGATCGCCCGCTCTGAATGACGTCTCGCGCAGTCCGTGCAACCCCCGCTTGTCGACCAGTGGGACTTCACCGGTACCTACCAGCCAATGCTAGGGGTACTCTTCTTCCCCCTTAGCCCCTCGAGCCGCAAAGGGGCCACACACACACTATCCATAGATTTCGACTAGCTCCCAGCTCACCTCACAAGGTCGAGCTACCACTCCTCACTGAGCTGGGTATCCCAACTCCCACAAGTTAAGTCAGTTAAGTGGATATTACTGTAGCGTAACATTACACAAACAGAAGAAGATCCTTCATCCTTCTCCTTCCTTCAGTATATAGAGTTTCGAACTTCCTTTCTTACCTAAAATCTCATTTAATTAAAGTTTTAAAAATAAATTCCTAAAATTTCCTCTTCGTACAAGTTTCCCCCATCCCCTACATTCCTCCATAAATTAATTTCTTTAATTAATTAATTATCTTTATTTCCCTCACCCACCTAGAGTTACTCCTAGAATCACTCCTAGGTGTCCCCAAATTCTCTTACAGATTTTAATGGCTTTCCCTATTATTAAATTGCTAGTTCAGTTTAAATTAGAAAGCTCTTAAATGGTAGATACTTTTCTAAGTTTGACTTTTCTCTTTTTCCCTTATGTTCCCCTTTTTCCCTTTTTATGTTTACCTATTTTCCTATTTTCCTAAATTTTTAGATTTTTCCCTCCTTCCCCTTTTTGTTAGAACTCAAAAAGGCAGGTGTGGAAATTAACCCCCTTTTTCCCTTTTCTCATTAAATTAATATATTTTAAATTATCATAAAATAATAAAACGATTAATTCCCTTTTTAAATTTTAATCCAACATATTTTTTTTTATTTTTTATGAAACAATTAATTTCTTACTCCCTTCATGTTACAAGATTGAACGAAGGTCATAATTATTATTTATGTGGTTTTTATTTTTATTATTATTATTATTATTTTATAGAGAGATAAAATTTTACCACTAGCATAGTTTAGACTTAAACCTTAAATTTTCATGATGGGCGACATTTTCTTAGGGAATTTTTTTTTTTTTTTAAATTCTTATCAAACTGATCATCCTAAGGTTGTCTAGTTTCATTCATCTATCATCAACACTATGATGTGCCCTTTAGGATGCACTAGGTTCTCCAAGGGTGTCACTTGCCCTAATCTATTTCCCTTGCACGACGTGCCCTTCAGGATGCACTACGTGCTCCAAGGGTGCCACTCGCCTCTTGACTGACTTGGTAGACATCAAAAACCCCTAGAGTCAATACTCCACCAGGTGAACTTGTGGTAGACTAAGGGCCTCTAAGGAATAAGGGCCCCGCCTTATTGCGTGACCCTTAGAATCATCGTGAGG
Organism: Picea sitchensis; assembly: GCA_010110895.2. NCBI lineage: Eukaryota > Viridiplantae > Streptophyta > Pinopsida > Pinales > Pinaceae > Picea > Picea sitchensis. The sequence continues at coordinate 63,240 of SNQJ01S0054565.1, forward strand.
GACTGTCGCAGTTTTCCCTCACGACATTCTGGGTCTTCTCGAACTAGGTAAACATTAACCTACAGTTTGAGCCATGACGGGAGTGCTAGTAGGATGTGGCAGGGCTGCTGTCCATACCTCTCCCTCAACATATTTGGTAGTCATGTGTGACCCCTTTACTCCACATGTGCACATGGTCGACAAACTATCGTCAGCCTACATCATCAACGAATCATGTCAGAATATATTCATATCATATCATCTAATCAAATGTGCAAATATCACAGTAAAACAATCAAACCCCAATGGTACACTCCCTAACTCGATCCAAAGTCCAAGGGGTTCCATCGATGCCTCTGCATCCTCGAGGTCCAAAATTCTGCACAGACAATAAAACCGAGTCAATAGCACCTGTCTATGTCAATGAAGTTAAACCACATGTCATCAACCCATAACACCTCATAATCAAAATCAAAAGTTTTAATAGCATAATATTCTAGATCACTTGCGAGCAAGTGTCCTGAAAGAATAAGTTCCCTCAGTGCGCTAGAACGGAATGTTACAGGATCATTTTAAATCATGTATGCATTATTGGAGGATTGAAAAAAATTCAATAGCATTTATGCTAGGCGGTACATGGTTGAAAATAAAATTGAAAACATAAACATTGTGGGTGAATACATGAATCTTGATCCCAGTTTTTACCAAACTAGACACACAAAAACAACCTATAAAAAACCGCAATAAATGTTTTACCTCATTGGAGGTTTTAAACCCTTGATTGAGGCTTCAAACCTTGATTGAGGGCTTAAAACTTTGATCGAGGTAAAACCTTAAGCCTTTTAAACAAAACATAATCTATATATTTCAAAAACACCTCAGTCGAGGGTTATAAAATACCTTGATCGAGGGATTTCAAATCCCTTGGTCAAGGCATTTTCAAACCCTCAATCGAGGATTAGACCTTGATCAAGGGCTTGAAATCAAGAATCCTTCCCCAGTTTTGTAGGTTTCCATGGAGTGACAACTTATAATAGGTGAAATCCCTTCATCTCTTCCATGGAAGTTGCAAAAGTTGGTGCATGTATACTTTTCATTGAATTCTCTATCTAATGCCATATAATTTCCTTGTTTTTTATTTCACTCAATATTTTTTAATTTTTTTCTTCTAAAACTTCTACAATTTGTTTATCTCTCAAGTAGTAAATGTCCCTAAAGAAAAATGTGTATCTTAAAATATATATGACCAAAAAATTGAAAACATTATATGGACACTCTATGGATGGTTCATCTTCAAAAAGGTATCTCTGGTTTTTCATTTTACAGAAAAAAGGTGAAAAATATTTTTGAAAACACAAAGGTGTATAAAATACAATAAAAATATTAATTTATCTACTTTGAAAAATAATAAAAATTATAATTTAAAAAAAAAACATGCAGTACTACATTCTGTGTAGATTATATATATATATATATAAGTAAGTAAGTTAGGTGCTCAAAACAAAAGTCAATTGTTAACTTTTATAAAAATTTGCAAGGACAATAATTTAATCAAATGAAGATTTAACACATTAAATGTTATTAATATTTTTTTGAAAATATATCATTAGGAGGACAATAAAATTCCCTACAGAAAAAATTTAACTACACATCAAAATTCATAACTGTAACAACCCCCTCGTTAGGACTACAAGCGAAGCAGAAGTGCAATTTTTTTTTGTTTACTCTGTATAAGAAGCAAATAACCGCCCACTACTAAACAGTCATTACCTAAATTTTTGTTGCACGTAAGAAAAATAAAATCTAAACCTCACCAAACATCAATCAAGGTGCACGTGGAAAATTAATCACCTAAAGATTCATTGCCTCAACTACATTCGGTGCTCGCAAGGTGCAACTATTAAACACAACAAGGTCTAAGGCGTAGGTAATCTATTTAAGTGTTTAGTCACTCATTAACGTTTCTTCAAAGGCCCAAGAGAATTAGTATGCTCTAATAATCGTACATCAAATTCATTTAAAGGGTGTAGTAAGATCTAGTCACACAATCAATGTATGTGGAATCTTCCAACCAAAGTTCTTTAACTAACATTATCAAGTTAAAACTCAATAACATCTAAGGCCACTCTCGCATTGTTTCACTCTAAGGACATCTGCTTTTTCACTCGGTTTAGGAGCGGGGGAAAGTAAATCCATATCCAACTGTCAACTCCGTCGTTTTTATGTCATTCTCACAACGGTTGGTTAGTGTTTTTTTCCACACAGTAAAACAATCAAACCCCAATGGTACACTCCCTGACTCGATCCAGATTCCAAGGGGATCCATCAATGCCTCTGCATTATCGAGGTCCAAAATCCTTCACACTCAATAAACCGAGTCCATAGCACCTGTCTATGTCAATGCAGTAAAACAACATGTCATCAACCCATAATGCCTCATAATCAAAATCAAATGTTTTAATAGCATAATAATCTGGATCACTTGCGAGAAAGTGTCTTCAAGAATAAGTTCTCTTAGTGTGCCAGAGCGGGATGTTACAACAACTTGTACATGAGTTTTGATGGATTCAATTTAAAAAAATATTTAAAAATCAAACTTTCATCACAAAATTTCATTAAAAAGTGGGACACCTATTCATGGATTCACCCTCCTAAGGGAACATAATTATCGGTATGTGTGAGATGAAGTGTTTGATCGTAATAGGAAAATATCACCTAACAACCTACAAAAAAACTACAAATTAATACACTAAGTAGTGGATATCAAATACTGCACTACAATCACAAAAAATAGACAAAAAATTATATTTATATGAATAATTATCTTACATACATTAGGAGTTGTGTCATACTTGTGCTCTAAATGTTGTTCATAACCTTCAAGTTGACCAAAGACAACATAACAAAGAGAAGACTTATCTTTGACTCTTCGTATAGCGGTTTTTATGATTTATTAATAAGAGACACATAATGAATATATTCATAGATCACATCTATGGGTAAATTCCCATCCATGGCAAAAAAGGTGCCATGAATCAACCTATTTATCCCATCATTCTCAATAGTATCATATTCATTTTCTTACATGGGTTCAACACCAATTCTATCACCATTTCCATCTCTACTTGAAATTTCATCATTGTGAATTACAAGCACACGTGGTTGTTTCTTTGTAATTAAAAATAAATAAATACAATCAATATCAAAATGTTAAATCATTTAAAACTCGAAAAAAAAAATGTTTTCTCTAACTTACAAAGGGGTGATATTCATATCCCCCTTACACGTGCCTATTCTCTAACTGATGTTTTCTATCTCTTGATCTATTAATCCTTCTTCTCTTTATGCATTTTCATTTTTTGCAAGAAAAAAACATTTCCCATCACTAATATCAAGAAGTTTTTGATGATCCTAAGATTTTTTTTCATGATTTCTTATATGCATAGAATAATTTCATTCAATAAGATCAACATCTATGGTGAGAGCTAATGCTTCTTTGATTACATCCTCTATATAAGACAATTGGTCAGATGCACCAATGCCTAAGTTAGGGTTATTTGAGATTGTTTTCTATTTCAGAAAAATATTGACCAATTCATTAGTATACATTCAAATAATCACAAATATAGAATACAAATGGTGTTTAAAATTTTAACCAAATACATTTTTGATAATGGATAGAAAAAAAATTCCAGTAGTATTATGTCACCTAATCCAACTCTTGGGATTTTTTTTTATCTCTTTCACATGGTTGTGTTAAACATGAAAAAAATTTCTCTACCAACAAACATGTCCAAAGTACAAAATATTCATCACACGATGTTTTTCTACAAACATTGATTAACCAATATTATGTATATTGATAGATTAAAAATGTGATTATGGAGACTTGACATTGATTAAGAGACATATTGATCATTGGTTAACTCACATTCTTCATTTAAATTCAACCAATTAACATTTTTCTGAGGGAAAAACAAAAAGGAAAGACAATTTGCACTCATTTTAATTGATTTTCGATGTTAAATGTTATTTTTCAATGAACATTGATGAAAACATTGGATTTTAACCCAAAATGTAGTTGATTTCATGGATAATGCAACTAAAACTCTCACCAACACAACATGCATGTTGCCATCCATTGCAACTCCTACCTCAACTATAAGCTAGGATGGCTCTACTCAATCCTTTGGTAAAATAATACTCGTATTAGGATAGGGTATCAATCTTGCAGGAGGTGCTACTGCACAACGGTCCCTATGAGCCCTGGGAGAGTGATAAATATGTCCCCTACATAGGCCATAAAATGCATATCTGATTCTGGTAAAGCCTTGGTTCATTTGTAACACAAATGCAACACATTAATGTGTCACAAAATGCAATGGCATTATAACCTCAAGTTTAAACTCTCATAGCCTAAATAGTTTCCCCCTCAAACAACGAGGATGAATATCGAACAATATTTCCCTCACATCATATTATATCATAGCTACTATTGCTACATCCCACTTATTGGTCCCCAAACCAAAACACCTCCTCCTCATAATAACATGCTACCAAAGGGTACTCTATAGTTGAATCCTACATTATAGTATCAACAACTCATTGCCACCTGTAATCATATTCATTATTAATCGATGAATGATGTTGTGAACATAAATGAATGCAATGTCCCTAAGAAATGATTGGGAATGTCCAAAACATCCTGTAAGGTAAATGCATGTAATGTCAATTTTTCCCATGGAAGAAAAGATGCAATACAACCATGTTCACTAAGGATCTTTGCAAGTTAGACAAAAAAAAATACATTAAAATATATGTTTGCACATGAAATCAAACTATCATAATTGAATATATTGATAAATGAATATTAATTTTCAAACAAAACCTATGTTTTATACCTCCCTACTATATTATAATGTATGGGTGGAAGATAGGGGAAATACATTGCCTCTTTAACTTTCATTGAGTGTCCCTACATGAATAGATGGTGGGGTCCCTATGAAAGTAAAAGAAAATATTATTCATGATGGTAATAATTCACTTAAACTTGTATGTATATATGTACACACACATGCTAGTCCCCTCATAGTCGAAGAAGGCAGAGCCACATGCTATCTAGGTGCACAAGAATGAGACAATTTGGAGCTCTATATATCATGCAGTTATGGCATACATTGTTTAATACATCTAATGGAATTTACACTAGTAAACCAAGATGAAATACATAAATGGAACTTATAAAATTGTTGTTCAATCAATTTAAAAAACAAACAAACAAACTTGGAAATGTTTACATTGCTAGTTTTATTTTCCACTTTGTACCAATAAGCAAAAATGACGGCATTTATGCTTTCCAGTAGAAAGTTGAAAATAAAACTAACATAAACAACATTCATTGA
>SNQJ01S0054565.1:77937-91199 GCA_010110895.2 Picea sitchensis
ACAAATCTACGGTAATAACCCGCTAGCCCCATGAAGCTTCTCACCTCATGTGCATTTTTCGGCACTGGCCATTCCATGATGGCCTTTACCTTTTCTGGGTCCACCGAGATTCCTTCACCGGATATGATATGACCTAAATAGTGGATCTCTTTCTGGAAGAAGGAACACTTCGACAACTTCCCATACAATTTGTTCTCCCTAAAGCAAGACAACACTATTCTCAAGTGTTCCTCGTGTTCTCTTTCATTCCTGGAATAGATGAGAATGTCATCCATAAAAACTTGTACAAGACGGTCTAAGTAATTCCGGAATACGTCATTCATGAGGCTCATGAATACTGCTAGCGCATTGGTCAATCCGAAAGGTACTACAACAAACTCGTAATGTCCAAACCGAGTTCGAAAGTCAGTTTTTGGGATATCACCTTCCTTAATCCTTAACTGATGATATCCAGATCGCAAATCGATATTTGAGAATACCACTGCTCCTTTCATCTGATCGAAGAGGTCATCTATTCATGGCATTGGGTACCTATTTTTCACTGTAGCACGGTTCAAGTCCCTGTAGTCTATACATAGTCGTAAGGATCCATCCTTCTTCTTTACAAAAATTACCGGTGCGCCCCAAGGTGACACACTGGGCCTTACTAGCCCTAAGTCTAGTAACTCCTTCAACTGCATTTGCAATTCACAAAGTTCTGGCGCCGTCATCCTATATGGAGTCTTGGATATTGGTTTTGCACCAGGTTTTAGCTCTATAGTAAAATCAAGCTCCCTCTTAGGAGGTAACCCTGGTAACTCGTTCGGAAAAACATCCTAAAATTCTGACAAAACCGGGTACTGATCTAATGAGGGTCCTTTCCTTTCACTCACTGCTTCCACTACATAAAGTCGACACCCTTACCTCAAGCATCGCTTGACCTTCATAGTTGATATAAAGCGTAATGACACTTTTCTCTGTACACCCTGGATCACTATTGGTCTTCCTTCGTCATCAATACAAAGCACCCTCTTTGCGAAATAGTCCACCAAAGCTCGATGAGCTGCTAACCAATCCATTCCAATGATTAAGTCATATTCTCCAAGAGAAGTGATGTATACCTTCAACCTGGTAGTGCACACTCCTAGGTATACTATACAATTATCGATGCTAGGTCCTACAGCTTGTTTTTCCCCCGAAGCCATCTCGACTTGTTTAAATTCATCGTGCTCGTAGGCTGCCAGCCCACTCTTTTCTAATGCAGATGGTGAAATGAAACTATTTGTCGCACCAGAATCAAACAAAATCTTAACATTAACATGATTTAGCATACTTGAGGATTATACTACTGTGGATTGATGTTCGGTCTGGCGGTTGTTAACCGCTGCATAAATCTGATGGTTTCTATTTGCTCTCCCCATCGGTTCCTTTCCTTCTCTATGTATGAACCCTGATTGTAACTCCGGGCAGTCACGCTAGTAATGGGGTCCCCCGCACCCCCAACAGGTAACACCAGGTTGAACCTGTGCATTGTTATGTGTCTGTCTTTGAAATGAGTTCCTTCCACTGGAACCCCTGCCCCTACTAGTTATTCCTTGAGATGGTCGTGGACCTGTCTGCACCATTGGCAGTGAACGAGATGTTGCACTAGCTTCCATTGAAATCCCTGCAGCTACTTTCCTTGGCACGACTCTGTTACCATAAGGTGGTGGTCTTGAGCCCCCTCCCCTAGGAAATGTCCTCGGGGTCTTTCCTATGAATCCAGGACGATGTGGAAATGTCGACCTTGTACCCCTTGTTAAGTTCATGTGTTCTTCAGCATAACGCGCACTTTCTACCGCCTCCGCTACTGAAGACGGTTTCCACATCCGCACCATAGCTCTTATCTTCGGGTTTAATCCATAAACGAAGCGCTCTGCCTGTCGCTGGTCATTGTCCATATACGAAACATACTTGACCAGTTCCATAAACCTGATCTCGTATTCTTCTGTAGTTTTGTTTCCTTGTACTAAGGCATGAAATGCCCCTACTTGTTTTTCCTCGTAGTATGCTGGAAGATACTTCCTTCGGAACCTCTCATCGAAAAGTTCCCAAGATATTGTGTCTGGGGTAAGGTGCAGTTGTCTTTCCAAGTTTCCCCACTAGTTCAAGGCACTATATCTTAACTGGAAAATTGCGATATTTGCCTTCGAGTTGGATGCATAGTATCTTAAGGAAAAACACCTTGTCATGCCTTCCAACCATGCTTCCGCGTGTTCACTGGCGCGACCTCCGGCAAACTCCGGAAGTTTGATCTTCTGCAATTCTCGCGTGATGTCTTCAGGTGGAAATTCTCCCCTTGAGTTCCTTGATGCTTCTGGATTACCCATCCCAGACGGTGGGAGTTCCAATTCAGTCCCTGTTGGTTGGCACCCCTTTAAAGTCTCTTTAATGGTCTCCAACGAGCGCAGTATGAGGGCTAGTTCAGGCGATGGTGGTGCTGGTGCTAGTGGTGTCGGTGGTGTTGATGGTGTGGGTGGCGTCGGTGGTGCCCGTGACGACGCTCCCCTGCCTCGACCCCTTCGAGTCCTGACCATTTTTTATGACTTAAACTGCATCACCCAAAAGTTATTAGGGTGAGTTCTAGGACGTTTCAAATTGGTGCTACTTAAACTTAGAAACAAGGTTGGGCGTAAGTTTTATTTACTTGTCTGTAAACAGACATTAATCCATCAGGGGAATTGGCTAGGTTTGGGTTAGGATGAAGCGTCTAAGCTTGGTTAACCTCGAATTCTAAGGTAGATTAACCTTACACTAAATAAAATAATTAATTTTAAAATTATTATTACACTAATTTAACTCAAATTATCTTTACTTTAAATTTTATACTAACTTAATCTTATATATATATAAATTATTTAATTTACTTTGAATTATTTTTAACACTTTATATTATATATATATAATAATTGAACGTATACCCAAGGGTTCGGGCACGCATGGGTTCCACGTGCTCGTCTGGCTTTCATAAGCTCCCTCGTATCTAACCCCCAATATCTACACCTGTCAAACCTTCAACTCTCTACGCGTTCTTCCTCTGTCCCACTTTCTCATCCGCTGGGACTTTCCTCTCATCAGTCTCCATCCACCATAGATATGCCTCTGCTCTGCTCAGAGGTTTCCAGAATCTCCCTTGCCATGGCTCACATCCTTGCCATTGTTCTGAGAACCTTGCTAGTGTTGGTTATTACTGTATATGCTCCAGTTCATTTTGCAGAAACAGAGTATAGTGATGTGGCCCCTGACAAGATCCAGGACCTGGAATCCAGTTTCCTTGAAATGTTGGGAACCAATCCCTTATCTGTACATTTTGCAGAGCTCTCCCTCAGTTATAGTAAGAGGTACAATTCAGTCCGCATGTTGTGCACAGTTTCAGTACCTTCATGAAGAATGCGGGGTTATTTGTATCAAGAAATTATATAAACCTTCCTTACGTGGTGGTAATGAATGGTAATTTCCTCCTTTGAACAAAATGATTTGCTTGTAATTCCTGTTCTGTACGAATTTTGGTATTCTTCTTTTAATTTAATTCATTTATACTTATAATTTTATTTGTCTATGCATATGCATGTAGTTAGATGCATATACCTTGTCTTCTGTATTTCTTACGGCGCTTGGCTCCTAACTGTAAAATTCTCACTTAAATTTCGGGTTTTTGGGGTTTTCTTATGCCCGATGCCGAGAGTTTCCTGTCCTCACAGGCTCCCGATTATCGATTCTCTGATATGGAACTTTATGTGCTAGCCCTCCAGGCTAGACATCCCCCTCATATGACCGTCGTTCCATGTGACCCCGACCCATCCTATATCGGAATTTCGGGGTTTCAATTGTCGAACCTCACAATTCCTTATGACTCGCGATTCTCTGGCCCCGATATGCTCCTTGCGCATTGGCCCTTAAGCTACGCTTTTGATCCATATGACCTCGCCTTGTGACCGCAGCCTTATCCCTTATCGGGATTTCAGATATTGCGCTGTCGATTTGCATGAATCTCGTGCCTACGGAATTCCCGATATCCCGATACCCGATGCGCCTCTTCCTTGTGTGTTAGCCCTTCCCGCTACACTAAGGTCCATGTGACCTGCACCTATGTGACCATAGTCCTATTCCTTGTCGGGATTTGGGGTTTCACGACTTTCACTGTCATGAACCTCTGTCTTTACAGACTCTCGATTACCGATTCTCCGATACATGTGTGAGCTCTCTCCTCCACGTCACCACTTCCTCATGTCATTCTATCGGGTATCGCAAAATCGCGACTTCTAATGCAACAATTCCTTTGTATGCAAAAAGCCCGAAATGCCGAACCTCGACTCCTTTGAATCCTTAGACACGCGTCCCTCAAATCGGACAGCTCTGACCGTGTCGGGAAATCGCGGATCACGATTCCATTGTGCAAGAGTTTCACGACTCCGAAAACTCCGATATGCTGAACCCCGACTCCTCGGGATCCTCTGACATGCGTCCTCGAAATGAACGGCTCCTATCTCATCGGGGTTCCTTTCTTTTATCGGAAATTGTTCCGTCGGGGAATCGACACTTACGTCATCGTAATTCGTTGTCCTCACGGATCCTCGATTCTCGATCCCCGATGGCTTGATGGACGACCTCCTATCGGGACCCTTCCCGATGGCTCCGATCATTGCCACGCATCCTTAGAACAGACGGTCCTGATTGTCTCTCGTTGTTTCAAGACTTAAAAGGTCCCGACTTCTTGACCTCGTGAATCCCGATATGCCGACTCCCGACTCTGCCCAGGTTTCTAACACCTGTCCTCCACTAGTTCCACCTGTGGCCCACACAATTCTCCTATCAGGGTTTTCTCTGATGGCGCAGATCTCTGACTCCTCGAGATCTACTGACACATGTCCTCAAAAATGAACGTTCAAATCTTGTCGGGAAATCGCGGATCATGATTCCGTGTGACAAGATTTCTGTGTGCTCGAGAACTCCGATTCCCCGATTCCCGACTCTCTCCAGGGTTCTAACACGCATCCCAAATGATGGACGGTTCAGATCAACTCTCGGGGTTTTGGGGTTTTCAATGTTGAAAAAAACTCGGTCCTGGAATTCCCAATCCTTCAAATCCCGATGGGGACTCCCGTGCGAATTTTATCCGATCCAACGGTTGACGGATAACTGGTCCACGATCCGATGGTTCACGACCCCTGGAGCTTGGACTCCTAGTGCGACCGTAACCTTTTCATTTCTTCGATAGATCTAACGGCTGACGGAATCCGCCCGAGATCTGATGGCTCAGATCCGTTCTTCTGCGTAATAGATAGCTCTCCTTTCGGATAATCGATTAGTTGCATAAAACATTACATAGTGTTAAAATTACTTTCTTGGCAAGGTTAAAATTTGTATTGGCCTACTGTTCTTTGAGATTTTTACATTATTTAAAACTTCACCGAGGCTAATACAGGCAAGTAGTTTACACTGTTCCCGCATGATACAAGTCTTCTAAATTTCCTTTGTCTGACTACGCATTGGCAGTTCCTCATTTAGGTAAGTTCGGAATGAAGTAGGCCTTTTCAAGGTCCTGCAAATGTCCTTTTTGCATTTTATTTAGTATAATTCGTGTAGTTATTAAATTTTTCCAACTACAAGCCTTCCATAGAAGCTTCCTTCGAGACTTCCGTAGATTTCAGGTGTCTATCCAACCCAAAGCTTTATTGACAAGTATTAATCACAATAACATTAAGTTATCATCTCTGTTCTTCATGCTTAATAGTTTTATTTAGGCTGCTTTAAGGATATTCATTTTGTGAGAAGTGATCCTTCCAACTTTCCGGTTTGCTACCACTATTTTAAAGGGTGTTTCATTGAATATTCAGACTAAAACTGTAGTAACCATACATAATCCAGTTATAGGATATTTCCTAAAGAAGTTGCTTGTGATACATCTATGAGATCGTTTGCTTGGATAATGAAGGGATACTACCTGAGTATATTTTTGGATATTGTATCAGTCATATTGGGTCAAACTGAACGTGTTTTGTTTGTAGTTTAAGCATGGTTGGAGTTAACACTCGGGGTTTTGGCCCTAAGGCCTGGATTTCGAACTAATACGCTTTGATACCATATGTAACAACCTAATAATTCTAAACTAAAAGGACGGAATGAAGCGAGGCGGAAAGCCAACATGGTTAGGGCCTAAACCCTAGCCGCCCTCGGTCTGAATCTCGTCTGCAGGAGCCCGGTCCGTCTGGAGCAGCCGATCAGAGCGTCCCTTGCATGATAGATCGTCCCTTCCTCGATTTACAGTGGACAGAACGACCCCCTTACGCTTTGCACGCGGTTTTGAGCAGAGGTCGTGCCTCTGCGTTTTTTCTTGTTTGTAGGTGGCCGTTGCCGTGCTCCAATGGCCCCAAAACTGACCAGCGAAATGGACGAAGATACTCTGGAAGCATTCGAAGCATTAGTTCGTGTGGCAAGACCTAATTCCACGCCATCTATCCCATCTAAATTTGTCAAGAAGATGGAGGAGATCCCTTCGGTGGAGCTATCTCCAGAGGAGCCCTGCAATTTGGCCCTCCTGCTAGCAGAAAATGCCCTCATCGGTAAGTTTACGGGGTTATGGCCTAGCCCCAAAACGGTGGAGGCATGGATGGATGATCGTTGGAAGTCATTGATATAGGGAGAAGTCTCTTTATGTGCAGTAGGCAGGGGTTTTTTTGTCTTCAATTTCTCGAGGACAGAGGATCGAGATCTCGTTTTCAGATCTGGACCCTATTTCATGGGGGCAAGAGGGTTTTTCTTAGCCCCATGGAAACTTGACTTCAATCCTGGGGCTGAAATCACCGCAGCCCCTGTTTGGGTTAGACTGCCCCATCTTCCCTTGCATCTTTGGGGGAAAATATTTCTGGAGGACATTGGAAACAAGCTTGGGTGTTTCTTGGACAGTATGGAGCCGAAAGGGGATCAGTTTACCTGCGCTCAAATTTGTGTTGAGGTTAACCTCGAGAAAGGCCTTCCGGAAGCTATTAAGCTCTCCCTGGGGGATTGGTCCCATATCCAAGAGCTGGACTATGAGCAGATCCCTTTTAAGTGCCTCCGGTGCCATGACTACGGTCATTTCACAAAAAGCTGCCGCAAAGCCTCTGGGGAGCCAGGACCAGTCAAAGAAGATGATTTTCAGCCAGTTTCTAACAGACGCAGGTAGCCATGACGAAAGGACCCACTATCCCAGGCTCCGAAGGCCACTCATTCAGCAGAGGCTACTCTAGAAAATAAAAACAATTTTGATGCGTTGAAGGAAGATGAAGTCCTAGAACCAGAATCAACAACAGTCAAGGGAAATCCGACAGACAAAATCTTTTCGGAAACCATTCCACCAGAGTCAGTAGCAGCGAGAGGAAATCGGGACTCAAACCCGGAGCCCACTGCCCCTACAGGTCCAGTTGTTTCAATCCCCTCTAGCGGCTCTATGGAAACTCCTGCCACTGAAGACATCTCAGTTCCGTCTCCACCCCCTACCCAAGGGAGAAAGACCAATAAAGCACGCAGGGAAAAGGAGGCTACCACCAACATTTCTTTAGGTTCTCAGAAAAAGTTGGATCCCTTTTTTAAGGGGAAAGTCTCATCCTCCTAGGTTTAATGCTTTGCTTCTGTCTCCTATTGTGCTCACAGTTTGTGAGAATTTACTCATGTATGCAATTTTTGTCATTTTCTCAACTAAGCTCAAGAAGTAAGTGGGAGTGTACTCTCAGGTTATCCACAAGAAGGTTGGCAGCGAGATCATCAACCTTTTTCAGCTTGTAATTTTCTGATTCTGGTTTGCCAGGAAGCCGATTAATACACTCTAACCGTTCTCGTAAAAAAAAAACAACCTAATAATTCTAAACAACATTAAGTTTCCTAAACATTTTATGAAAGTAAACTGAAACAAAACTTCATAGCATGATATTGAATTTTATAACAACAACTTCAGTACCTTAGATTTATCAATAAATATTAAATTCATGGAAAAATGAAATAAATACATAACTTAACAAGTACCTGGATCTGATGGTAATTTTTGTTGCCTCTTTGCCTTGCTGCTGCCTTTCTGCTCCCTGCTACACAGATCAATCCTGCCACAAACAGGAAAATAGCTGCCCAAAACTACTGTCCTCCCTGCCAACTAGGAAAACTACCTAGCTCCAGGATATCTACAGATATCCTGTCCCTCCATGCCCAAAACCTCCAGCAACTCAGTGCCTCCCTTGATCAAAAGCCACAGTCTGAATCTCTGTTCTCACAGCAAGTCCAAAGGCCCTCAGAAAAATCTCCTCTGGCGAATCCTCCTCCTGTCCACCTTCCCCTTTCCCTTATCCCTCCTTCGCCGACTCATGCAGTTACTCCCCCAACCACCCTCCGTCCTATCCCTTATCCCTCCTTAAATGTTTTATCTTCTCGGGATTCATAGGCTCCCTCTCTGCATACGCAACCATTTTTAAACATTTTTCATTGATCTTTTAAATTTATTTCTCAGGTCATTAAATGTGGTATGTAGTTAGAGTATTACTTAATTAATCACAATTATTTTCTTTAATTAATTTTTACTTTATAATCTTTAAATATTTATTTATTTAGGGTCGTTACAATTTTTTACCAAACCAGACACGCAAAAACGACCTATAAAAAACATCAATAAATTTTTTACCTCATTGGAGGTTTTAAACCCTTGATTGAGGCTTCAAACCTAGATTGAGGGCTAACAACTTTGATCGAGGTAAAACCTTAAGCCTTTTAAACAAAAAATAAGTTATATATTTAAAAAACACCCCACTCGAGGGTTCTAAAATACCTTGATCGAGGGATTTCAAATCCCTTGGTCAAGACATTTTCAAACCCTCAATCGAGGATTAGACCTTCATCAAGGGCTTGAAATCAAGAATCCTTCCCCAGTTTTGTATGTTTCCACGAAGTGACAAATTCTAATAGGTGAAATTCCTTCATCTCTTCCATGGAAGTTTCCAAAGTTGGTGCATGTATACTTTTCATTGAATTCTCTATCCAATGCCATATAATTTCCTTGTTTTTTTATTTTACACAATATTTTTTAATTTTTTTCTTCTAAAACTTAAACAATTTGTTTCTCTCTCAAGTAGTAAAGGTCCCTAAAGAAAAATGTGTATCTTAAAATATATATGACCAAAAAATTGAAAACATTATATGAACACTCTATGGATGGTTCATCTTCAAAAAGGTATCTCTAGTCTTTCATTTTACAAAAAAAAGGTGAAAAATATTTTTGAGAACACAAAGGTGTATAAAATACAATTAAAATATTAATTTATCTACTTTGAAAAATAATTAAAAAATATAATTAAAAAAAAAAACATACACTACTACATTCTGTGTAGATTATATATATATATATATATATAAATAAAAGTTAGGTGCTCAAAACAAAAGTCAATTGCTAACTTTTATAAAAATCTGCAAGGACAATAATTTAATCAAATGAAGATTTAACACAGTAAATGTTATTAATATTTTTTTGAAAATATATATCATTAGAAGGACAACAAAATTCCCTACAAAAAAAATTTAACTACACATCAAAATTCACAACTTGTACATGAGTTTTGATGGATTCAATTTAAAAAATATTTAAAAATCAAACTTTCATCACAAAATTTCATTAAAAAGTGGGACACCTATTCCTGGATTCACCTTCATAAGGGCACATAATTATTGGTATGTGTGAGATGAAGTGTTTGATCGTAATAAGAAAATATCACCTAACAACCTACCAAAAAAAACTACAAATTAATACACTAAGTAGTGGATATCAAATCCTCTATTCTACATTCACAAAAAATAGACAAAAAATTCTATTTATATGAAAAATTATCTTACATACATTAGGAGTTGTGCCATACTTGTGCTCTAAATGTTTTTCATAACCTTCAAGTTGACCAAAGACAACATAACAAAGAGAAGACTTATCTCTGACTTTTCGTATAGGGGTTTTTATGATTTATTAATAAGAGACACATAATGAATATATTCATAGATCACATCTATGGATAAATTCCCATCCATGGAAACAAAGGTATCATGAATAAACCTATTTATCCCATCATTCTCAAAGGTATCATGAATAAACCTATTTATCCCATCATTCTCAATAGTATCATATTTATTTTCTTACATGGGTTTAACACCAATTCTATCACCATTTCCATCCCTACTTGAAATTTCATCATTAAGAATTCCAAGCACACGTGGTTTTTTCTTTGTAATTAAAAATAAATAAATACAATGAATATCAAAATGTTAAATCATTTAAAACTCGAAAAAAAAAATGTTTTCTCTAACTTACAAAGGGGTGATATTCATATCCCCCTTACACATGCCTATTCTCTAAGTGATGTTTTCTATCTCTTGATCTATTAATTCTTCTTCTCTTTATGCATTTTCATTTTTTGCAAGCGAAAAAACATTTCCCATCACTAATATCAAGAAGTTTTTGATGATCTTAAGATTTTTTTTCATGATTTCTTATATGCATAGAATAATTTCATCCAATAAGATCAACATCTATGGTGAGAGCTAGTGCATCTTTGATTACATCCTCTATATAAGACAATTGGTCAGATGCACCAATGCCTAAGTTAGGGTTACTTGAGATCGTTTTCTATTTCAACAAAATATTGACCAATTCATTAGTATACATTCAAATAATCACAAATATAGAATTCAAATGGTGTTTAAAATTTTAACCAAATAAAATTTTAATGATGGATAGAAAAAAAAATCCAGGAGTATTATGTCACCTAATCCAACTCTTGGGATTTTTTTTTTTTATCTCTTTCACATGGTTGTATTAATCACAAAAAAGAATTCTCTACCAACAAACATGTCCAAAGTACAAAATATTCATCACACAATGTTTTTCTACAAACATTGATTAATCAATATTATGTATATTGATAGATTAAAAATGTCATTATGGAGACTTGACATTGATTAAGAGACATATTGATCATTGGTTAACTAACATTCTTCATTTAAATTCAACCAATTAATATTTTTCGGAGGGAAAAACAAAAAAGCAAGACAATTTTCACTCATTTTAATTGATTTTCGATGTTAAATGTTATTTTTCAATGAACATTGATGAAAACATTGGATTTTAACCCAAAATGTAGTAGATTTCGTGGATAATGCAACTGAAACTCTAGCCAACACAACATGCATGTTGTCATCCATTGCAACTCCTACCTCAACTCCAATCTAGGATGGCTCTACTCAATCCTTTGGTAAAATAATACTCTTGTTAGGAAATGGTATCAATCTTGCAGGAGGTGTTATTGCATAAGGGTCCCTATGAGCCCCAGGAGAGTCATAACTATGTCCCCTACATAGGCCATAAAATGCATATCTGATTCTGGTAAAGCCTTGGTTCATTTGTTACACAAATGCATCACATTAATGTGTCACAAAATGCAGTGGCACTATAACCTCAAGTTTAAACTCTCATAGCCTAAATAGTTTCCCCCTCAAACAACGAGGATGAATACCGAACAATATTTCCCTTACATCATATTATATCATGGCTACTATTGCCACATCCCACTTATTGGTCCCCAATCCCAAACACCTCCTCCTCATAATAACATGCTACCAAAGGGTACTCTATAGTTGAATCCTACATTATAGTATCAACAACTCATTGCCACCTGTAATCAAATTCATTATTAATCGATGAATGATGTTGTGAACATGAATGAATGCAATGTCTCTAAGAAATTATTGGGAATGTCCAAAATATCCTATAAGGTAAATGCATGTAATGTCATTTTTCCCATGGAAGAAAAGATGCAAGACAACCATGTTCACTAAGGATCTTTTCAAGTTAGACAAAAAAAAATACATTAAAATATATGTTTGCAATAATGGGCAGAGGACTGATGGTCAGGGTTAATAACTCTCGTTGCAGCCCCATTCCATATGTCCTCTAACGTTTTCCAGGTGGCACCCCATCTGAGAGATAGTTTAAAATAGTTAAATCTAGAAAATATTTTAATAAATTTATAAAATTGAATAGTCTAATATATGTTGTATATAATTTAATTTGTAAAAAGTTCCTATTTATTTTTAATTTGATAAGAGCAAATAAAAATCTTAACAAATATTTATTAAAATGTTTCACCCAATGCTATATATATATATATATATATATAAATATATATTTCAAAAAATAATAACGTGTTTGAAAAAAAAAAATTATATTAAAGTTTAGATTTTTTTTTTACTAAAACGTTTTAACCTATATCTATATAGAACCCTACAAAATTCAAAAAATAATTTGTTTAAAAAACATAAAAATGTTTCTTTCAATGCCCAATATAAAACTCTACCAAATTCAGAAAATAATAATTTAATTAAAAAACGTGGTCATGGTCATAGTCATAGCCATGCATGGTAAGAAAACACAATAAAGAACCTATTGACACTTAGTTTCAGGGCCATAGAACTATGAACTTCCAAATTAGAGAAACCCAACATTCCAATATTACTTCATAGGTCCCCCACTCAAGAAACATATTACAAAGTGTGTCCATATACTTTATTTCTCTATTCATTATTTTTCAATGAAATCTCTTTAGAATCTATAATATTAAAAGGATGAGAGTTCCCATTCACATGTCATAAATGCCGGCATTCAAACATACTTAAAAATTAAGTATTTTTGATAAAAAAAAAAACTATTATTTCTCATTTCATTTATTAAGTATTTTTGATAAAAAAAAATTAGTATTTCTCATTTCATTTCACTATCTTTAATGTGTAAATTTATAATAATTAATAAAATATAATTTTTAATTTAATAATAGTTTATTGATAAATATAAAATAAAATAAAAATCTTCCTAATTTAAAAAATATATATTTCTAATCTCACTAAAAATAAAAATTTAATTCTATTTTTTTTAATTCACCACTACATTCCCCATTGATAATATGATCACACATTTAAAATAGTTTTGAATTATATGAACATGTGAAGGTATATCCTAGGCATCAATGTAGAGTTCTCGATGAGTAGTAGTAAATATATCGATCATCACCCATACCAAGAGAGGGAGGAGTATAGAATTATAACCCCGTTGATAATATGATCACACATTTAAAATAGTTTTGAATTATATGAATATGTGAAGGTATATCCTAGGCATCAATGTAGAGTTCTCGATTAGTCGTAGTAAATATATCTATCATCACCCATACCAATTGAGGGAGGAGTAT
>SNQJ01S0054566.1:0-12619 GCA_010110895.2 Picea sitchensis
TTATGAAACATCCTTATATGTGAGGAATCCTCTTCATCTGCGTATGAATTGTTGGAATATATATACGATCGGTCAATATTGTTTAAAGACCCTTGGAATCGAAACAATACTGAAATGAATTGATATTTTCATTCTGTACGTATTTGGGTTCATGGTGGAAAGCAGAGTAGAACTCGAGGAGATCAAGGATCGACGGTGTCAACTATCTAGGAGATGGACGATTGAGATCTAAGCAGAGTCCCGTAACAAAGAATAGATGGCCCAGATCACAGCGGAAGGTGGATGGTTCAAATTTCAATGCGTTTTGTGATTTTCGTTGAGGCCACGTGTCCATCCGTGTATGGAAGCGGAGATGTGAGGGTAAGTATGAAAAGATTTCAAAGTGTTTTCCGTTGATTTTACGGTCATATCGTGTGGTTATAAGGAGTTTAGCATCATGTGTAAAAACATTTCCGTTGGGTGCTAATAAAACAAAAAGTGCTTAATTCGTCAAATTCGACAATAGTCCTGTCAAAAGAACCAAACTGCCAATTATAGCGACAAACAACTAAGTTTAGCTCTGTCAGTTTCATTTCACTAACACCAGCTGCATTATCTTTTGATCTATAACTCTGTTTGATGAGTCGTTTGCATCGTTAGAAATATTAAGATGCTCTCTTCGCGATGATCTCATTTTTGCTGAGTTTTGAGAACTTTGAATTTTTTCCCTTTCTCTGCCTATTGAGGCCATTCTGAGCATCCTGAGTTGCTTCTGTGATTTCTAGTTTGTTCTTAGTCTTCTCTGGATCCTTTTTGGATAATGCCTTCTCACTGAGAGATTTTTGGACCACCAAAATCTTTCATCAATCAACAGATAAGTGAGGGAATATTCCCCTCACCTTGTCCTTCTCACTCCACTTTTCCTTTCTTGGATGTGTGCCCTTTAAGCCTACTAGAAGATAATCAACGTCACCCCTGCATGAATTCCTCGTCCTTTTGTCGAGGATGATATATTCCTTTAACTCATCCAATTACTTAGGAGAAAACTCATCAACTGAAGGTATTGAAACTTCCTCATCCTGATCCATGATCATGGGAGGCTAAAAAAGTTTCAAGTTCTCTACATTCACAACTAAGTAAATCTGCATATAAGGTGGAATATCCAGATGAAAATAATTGGTACCACTTTTATCCAGGATAGTGAAGGGTCCATAATGAATGTGCTTGAGTTTCTTACCTTCACCCTTCAATCTCTCCTTGCTGATGTGAAGCCATGCCCGGTCTCCAACCTGGAACTGATGATCAACCCTGGGCTTGTCATGCCAGGATTTATATTGTTCTTGAATTTTCTCCAACTGTTCCCTGACTACTTGGTGCACCTGTTGGATCCTATGTATGAACTTGCAGTCTCTTTCCTCTATTATTTATTCATTTGCATCGGTACATCTCCCATACATCAAGTCCAAAGGAACCTTGGGTAGGTAACCAAAACATGTCTAAAAAGGAGAACTCTGAGTGGAGAAATGTAAGGCTCGGTTGTAAGCATGTTGTACATAGGGTATATGTTCATCCCATAACTTGGGATGCTTGTTGCAGTAGCCTTGAAGAAAAAGTACCACTGTTCAGTTTACAACCTCTGTCTGTCCATCGGTCTGTGGATGGAAATCAATGATCCTCTTCAATTTGGTGTCCATCATTCTCCACAAGATTGTCCAAAATTCCCTAAGGAATCGAGTATCTCGATCCAAGCTAATGGATGTGGGTAACCCAAAGTGAACCCAAACATACTTAAAGAAGAGATTATCAGTCTGCTCAACAATGATCTTCTTTTTACATGGCATCAAGATACACATTTTTTTGAACATATCCACTACAACATGCAAATAGTCATGACCCCCTTTTGACATTGGTAAACCCCCTAAAAAATTCATGGAGATACTTTCCCATGGATGTGATAGAACATGAAGTGGTGAGTATATCCCCAGTTTTCTATTAGTGGGCTTACAAGTGGAACACCTGACACACCCCTTTACATATTTAGTTATAATTTCTTTCATTTGAGGCCAGTAAAAAAACCTCTGTAAATGAGCCATAGTATTCCCTACCCCAAAATCCCTAGACACAAGAGAAGTGTGAGCTTATCGTATTACATGGACTCGTTCACTTGTAGGAATACATAGCTTTCCAAGATGGTAGAGTAGTTTTCCCTGTAGACAATAGTTCTCTACCTGTGCACCATGGGTTAGCTTCTCATATACTTCTTTAAAATCTTCATCAATGCAATATTGTTCCACATAGCTGTCATGAGATAAAGAAGTATTCTTCAAAATAATAGAAGTAGTAATAGGAGGTCTAGAAAGCATATCAACTACCTTGTTACTTGTACCCTTTTTTTACTTGATTACCAAATGAAATTGTTGTAGAAAACCCATCCATCTGTAGTGTCGATATTGTTGCAGTTTGGTATATCCTTGGAGATACTGTAAGGGTTGGTGATCTGTATGTATGATTGTTTCCTTCCCTAACAAGTAGTGCTTCCATTTCTTTACACTTTGAACTAATGCATACAACTCTTTATCATATGTCGGATAGTTAACAACAACTTGGTTAAAAGTTTCAGAGTGGTAACAAATAGGGTTACGATATGGCACCAATACTACACCCATGGCGTATCCAGTGGCATCTATCTCTATATCTAAAGGTTATTGAAATTTTGACAGTGCTAATACTGGTGCGATACTGATCTTCTCCTTCAAAGTGTTGAAAGATTTTTGTTTCTTTCCTTCCCATTGAAAAGTGTTCTTCACACTAGTTAAGGCATGCAAAGGAGCTTCTATAAAGGAGAAGTTTGAAATGAACCTCCTCCAATACTGGACTTCACCTAAGAAGCTCTGGATCTCGATAACACTTTTTGCCTCAGGCCAATTTATATTTACATCAATCTTGGAAGGATCAATTTTTAATTGTCCTCCTACTACAATATGACCTAAGTATACAAGTGCAGTCTTGCCAAATTCACATTTAGATAATTTTACATACATCTTTTCCCTTTGCAAAGTATCCAATACTTTCTTTACATGCCTCACATGTTCATCCCAATTCCTGCTAAAAATAAGAATGTCGTCTAAATATACAATCACAAAATCATTTAGGAAAGGCCTGAATACATCATTCATCACACACATGAAAGTTGTAGAAGCATTACATATCCCAAATGACATAACTAAACACTCAAGCAATCCCTGTTTGATTTTAAAGGAAGTCTTCCATGCATCCTATTCTGCAATGTTGATTTAATGGTATCCACTACGCAAATCCAACTTAGTGAAATAGACAACATTCTTTAACTGATCAAGTAAGTCATCTACATGAGGAAGAGGGTATCGATATTTCATCGTGATTTTATTTAAGGCCCGGTAATCAACACACATTCTCCATGTGCCATATTTCTTTAGCACCATCACGATGAAGAACCACAAGGAGATGAACTAGGCCTGATGACCCCTTGATCCAATAAGCACTGTACTTGCTTCTTGATCTCTGTCATCTCTAAAAATGACATCTTGTACATGCCCACATTAGGAGGAGGAGAATCTTGTTGAAGATGTATCTCATGTTGGATTTCCCTCTTAGGAGGTAATCCATCTGGTTCCTGGAAAATATCACCATACTTAGAAATAATATCAATTAATTATTTCTTATGAGAAGGATCACATCCTTGGAATGCATAAAATGTCCCGACATATTTCTCTCTTACAACCATGAGTACATATCTCTTATTAGTGTTTATGAGTGTCTTCATTTGCCCTGCACTAACAAGTGTTGTATTTACCCTCATGATGTGATATCTAATAATATATTCCACTCCCCCTTTAGTAAGGTGGTACTTGTTCTCATGAAGAAAGAAGACTATTTTTCTATCATAAAGATACCGACTTCCCAACACTATGCCACATATATCAAGTGATACAACATCCAAATCCACTTCATCAATCAACTTTGAAGCAATGGAAATTCTGACCCTACATTGTTTGGTGACATTAATTTTTTCTTTATCACATACCCAACCAAGAGGATAAGGCTTTGGATGTGGTTTCGTTTCAAGACCCATCTTTTTGGCAAGTGCTTCAGATATTAATTTTACTTGGGAACCTGAATCAAATAGAGTATCTATCTTAGTGTGTTTAGATACAACTCTTATGTGAAATAATTCATTCCTCTTTCGTTCATCATCATGAGATTCATTATTGGAATTTGAACTAGCATGAAGGGAATATTTACCTTGCACTCCAACCGTTGTGATCTTTCCTTCGTCTCCTAAATTAGAACCAAGATCTTGTTGCACTGTAGCAACAATTTTTGTCTTCCCCTTTCCACCGAATTGTTTCAGCCTCTTCTCTGGATGTAGTTTCCAATAGTGTTCATCATCATGATGGATTTTATTGCAATGAGTGCAATATGGATTTCCTCCTTCTCTCGTCACTGTGGCGGTCTTCGTTTCCTTCCTTTTAAACTTCTTAAAAGGTTTATATGGGAGATTGGAAGGTTTATTTGTGGGATCTTCTTGAACATGTTTTCCCCTATTCTCAAGGTGAGTGGATTGCACACAAACTTTGTCAAGACTAGTGGGGTTAAATAAGAGCAAAGTATGATGAATATAACTATGAAGTGCACCAATATACTTCCTTAAAGTTTCATAATAATCCAAAGGAATGTTTAATGAAAGAGATTTCTTCCTAAATTCTTCTGTGAAACTTTGTACAATTTGACCTTTACTTTGCCTTAAAGTTTGTCATTCCATCATTGCTTTCTGTAAATAACCCAATGGATAATTTTTTTTCCTTATCGCTAATTTAAATTCCGACCATGAGGAAAGAAGATTACCACACTTACTTATGTCCTAAAGTTTTCTCTCCCACCATACGAGAGTGGTGCTTTCCAACCAAAGCGAAGGTAGTTTCACTTTAACTTCCTCTTCATCAATATGTTGAACACGACAATATACTTCAACCTGTCGGATCCAATTATCTAGCTTTTCAGGATTAACATCTCCATTAAACATAGGTAAAGGAAATTTTACGTGAAGCTTTAATAGTGGTTTCTTAAAAGAGGCTTTATGGATAGAATGATGAGAATGCTCAGAGGAAGAATAACTAGAACTTGATGGTGAATATGGAGGCTCAGGAGGGTCTATTCCTGCCCCTTGGTTTACCAAAGCATCATCATCATCATGTGCTTCCTTTTTTTCCCTTTTCTTCTTCATCCTCTTCTCGTAATCTCCATACATTCAGTTGACCATTTTTGACATGTGATCAAAGACCATATGAAATTTTTTCTCTTGTTCATCACGCTTGTATTCTTCTGCCATTTTCTTCCTTCGGGATGCATGACCAACTTCAGGATTGAAATTCTTAAGAGTTCCTTCGCCCTGCTTATGCTTGGACCTAGAAAGCATTCACACTCAACAATTCAAGTCAAAGACGACTTCTCTAATACCAACATGATCCATGATCTTTTCATCGAGTGACTTATAAAGAATTTCATTAAATGAGCATAAATTAAAGTGCTCCATTAAAGAAGGAAAATATCAATAATGAAGAGACATAAGCATCAAATTTGAACATGAAAACTTGATAACGGATTTTGTCCCTGGTGGACTATGTCTCCGGGTCCTGCTCTCAAATGGGTAGGATTTTTCATTAACTCAACAAAAGAATTTGGCAAAATAGATAAGTATACCTCATTCTGAAATCAAGCTGCAGATGTACTATTCAGATCCAAAAATAGACATCACCACTGAATTCATGGCGTCGAATTACCCAAAACTGATTGTCTCCACGTCTCGATCCGACTCTGGCACTCCTAGGCCCAAGAAGAATTTTGTCTCGGTTTCTATGCCCTGCAACCTGCAATAAATGATGACGTACTCGCCTCAAACTACATGCCTGACCGTACCATGCATGCTTCTCTCCCGAGCTCTCAGTGGATGCACCTTTTAAGTAATTTATTAGGTGTTGTTTACAATGTTGGTTCATTGGCCCATTGGTTATGGTGCATATATTAAGGCATTGATAAGAGTGGAGGTCCCGAGGTCAAGCCTGCGGGCCTCCCCTTTTGGCTTGTCCATTTCAATATATCTATATCTATATATCTATATCTATATATATAGATATATATATATATGTCATGTCAGTTCCATCATGTTTGGTAAAGCTTCTAACCAGGGTTCTATCCGTTGGTTGGTTGCCAGATTTGGCGGACCTGCCAAATCCTATTTTTTTCAAAAATTTGGTCACGAGTTGTCATTGGGCATTTTCCCACTGCCACATGGTAGCCCATGACTGAGCCACATGGCAGCCTCTTATTGGACCACATCAACCACTATACCTTCATCCTTCCATGCCACCACCATGTCACTATACAGATTCCACGTCAGCTGCCAACTCATCTTGCCATGTCAGCACCACGTCACTATACGGATTGTACAGACTGCCATGTGGTGAAATATTACTGGTTCACGAAAGGGACCATAGATGATAAATATGGGTGACATTGGTGATGCCACATAACCATTTTTATGTCAGCATGACACGTGTCACCTCCTTCTCATGCCACGAGTTTTGTACCAATGCTGATGTCATCCATACTGGTGTTCACGTCAGCAGTATGGATGTTGACTCATCCCCCTGCTGACTGGGCTAGGTTGAAAAAACTTTGATTGTGAATATATTTCGATCCATAACTCTGTTTGATGAGTCATTTGTGTCATTAGAAATCTTGTGACGCTCTCTTCCCGATGATGTCATTTCACTGCGTTTTGAGAACTTTGAATTTTTTCCCTTTTTCTGTCTGCTGAGGCCATTCTGAGTGTCATGAGTTTCTTCTGCGAGTTCTAAGTTGTTCTTAGTATTCTATGGATCCTTTTTGGATTAGGTATCATATCTTGGTGGCTCTCATTAATATGTTACTTTTATTGATGATGCAACTAGAAAAACTTGGGTTTATTGCATTCAACAAAAATCTGATGTTTTTGATACTTTTAAGAAATGGAAAGATTTGGTTGAGAATGAGACAAGAAAAAGGTTGAAGTGTCTCAGATCAAACAATGGAGGTGAATATTACAAAAAGGAATTTGATGATTACTGCTCATACCAAGGGATTCGTAGAGAGAAGACAGTTCCAAGAACACCACAAGAAAATGGTGTGTCAGAAACGATGAACAGGATAATCATGGAGCATGCAAGGAGTATGAGATTACATGTTGGTTTTCCCTTACAGTTATGGGAAAATGTTGTAGATACTGATTTTTACTTAATAAAAAAAGGACCTTCAATCTCTTTGGATGGTATAATTCCATAGGAGGCATGGACAGGTAAAAAGGTAAACTATTCTTTTTTGAAGACTTTCGGTTGTGAATCATTTGTCCATATTGATAAAGAAAATATAACAAAACTTGAGGAAAAATCCAAGAAGTATACCTTTATTGGATACAGTGTTAATGATTTTGGTTATCTCTTATGGGATTATGAAAAATACACAGTATACACAGTGCTTGATGAGATCACTGAAAAATAAATTCCAAAGTTACCTGAAAATAAAAATGTATAGCAACAAGATCATAAGGTACCTCAAACTCCTGCAAGTGTTGTTAGAATATCTACCATGTTAAGTAGACACCATGAGCGATACTCTCCTTCAATGTATTATTTATTGTTGACTGATTCTGGTGAACTAGAATTTTATGAAGAGGCAATGCATGTAGACACCAAAAAAAAGTGGGAGCAAGGCATGAAAGAGGAAATGGATTCCTTGGTAAATAACCAGACTAGACTAAATAAAGAGCATTTCAGAATAAATGGAGGAAAAAGGTGAAACAAGGATAGACTTTTTGTAACGAGGTTTTCACAAAAGAAATGTATAGATTTTCATGAAATATTTTCTCCCGTTGTTAAAATGACTTCAATTAGGACTATTTTAAGTCTTGTGGAAGTAGAAGATTTTCATCTTGAACAGTTAGATGTAAAAACAAATTTTCTCCATGGGGATTTGGAGGAATAGATTTATATGTAGCAGCCACAGGGGTATTAGGTCAAAGGGAAGGAGAATTTGGTATATAGGTTGAAGAAGAGCTTGTATGGCCTAAATAAAGCTCCAAGGATGTGGTATTTTAAGTTTGACAGGTTTATGACAGAACAAGGTTATAGTAGATGTCATTATGATCACTGTGTTTATTTTAAAAGGATAGAAAATGAAAGCTCTATTATGTTGCTATTGTATGTAGATGACATGTTTGTTGCAGCGTCTAATATGCAGGATATAAATGTGCTCAAGAAGAAATTAGCTAATTCATTTGAAATGAAGGATTTGGGTGTTGCAAAGAAAATCCTTGGTATGGGAATAACAAGAGATAGGAAAAATCGCAAATTGACATTGTATCAGGGTGAGTACATTGAAAAGGTGTTGGAGAGGTTTAGAATGTAGAATGAAAAACCAGTTAGTACACCTTTGGCCAACCATTTCAAATTAACTAAGGAAATGTGTCCCAAGACATAAGCAGAGATAGAATACATGTCTATGGTTCGTTATTCATCATCAATTGACAGTTTGATGTATGTGATGGTTTGCACAAGACCAGATATTGCACATCCAGTCAGAGTTGTGAGAAAGTATATGAACAATCCAGGTAAATAACATTGGGAGAAAGTAAAGTGAATTCTCAAGTATTTGAGAGGTACTGCTACTCATAGATTATGTTTTGAAGGTTCAGACACTATTCTATAGGGATATGTTGATTCAGATATGGCAGGTGATAAAGATAGCAGGATGAGCACCACATGGTATGTTTTTAATGTAGGTGGAACAACAGTTATTTGGATTTCAAAATTGCAAAAGGTTGTTACACTTTCACCAACAGAGGCAAAGTATGTTGCTGCTACAAAGGCTAGTAAAGAAATTATTTGGTTACAGAGGTTTATGGAGGAATTGGGAAAGAAGCAGAAGAATATCAGTTTGTATTGTGACAGTGAGAGTTCCATTAATATTGCAAAGAACTCAACCTTCCATTCGAATACTAATCATATACATCTCAGGTACCATTTCATACGATCCATCTTGAAAGATGGACATTTGAAGTTGGAAAAGATACACACTAGCCATAATCTTGTAAACATGTTAACAAAGGGAGTAACCAGAGAGAAATTGAGTTCCTGCTCAGTTTCAGTTGGTCTTCAAGATTGAATATGAAGATGAGAAATTTTCCAGGTCTAAGAAGGATCATAGTCTAGCATATACAACAACAGTGGAGTTGTTGAGATCAATCTCCAAGTGGGAGATTTTTGGTTGTGGAGCCTGATTATCTTCCTGATTCAGAGGTATTTGTTTTCAGCCATGTTTATACCATATGAATACTTTACACCCGAGAAGAATGTACACTCCTCTATGCGGGGGAGTGCAGAGGTGGTTTACCCCCTCTGCAGGGTCCGAGGGCAAGCGAGCCCCCAGAGGAAAAATTCCTTGTAAATGTATATTGTAATTTCATTGTAAATCTGGACCGTTCATTATAAGGTCGTAAATCTGACAGTAGAAGTTATGTTAGGTTTTTTTTTCCCTAGAAAGAAACCTGCTTTTATGAGGGAAATGTATTTGGGCTATGTATCATTGTGTATATTGTATTATGAGTGAGGAGACTATGAGATAAATAAGAGGAAGTTACAACGGGTGTGTTGTAGGTTGTATCCCTTCATTTGTTGGATAATAATAAAGGAAGGACCTGGAAATTTCTCTGGTGGACGTATCCCACACTGGGTGAACCACGTATATATGTGTCTCTATTGTATTGTGTATCTTCTATGTTGTATTTCTGCATTTGTTTTATTTTATTGCTCGACGATCTTGTTTTTCTAACAACTCGTATCAAAGAGAAAGGTAACTCGCAGGAAAAGAAGGTTCCTGGTTTGAGTGAGAGAAATGGAAGAATATGTAAAGTTTAGGGTCAAGAAATTTAATGGAAAAAGATACTAGTTATGGAATATGTAGATGGAAGATTATTTATATCAGAAGGATATATTCCTACCATTGGGTGGAATAGAAAAGAAGTCGATGACCATGAAGGACAAAGAATGGGAGGTTCTTCATAGAAAGGCACTAGGAACGATACGACTGGGCTTGGTAGCGTCGATGGCTTTCAATATTTCAAAAGAAAAGACAAGGAAGGAGTTGATGGATGCATTCTCTGAACAATATGAAAAACCATCGACATCCAATAAGGTATTTCTAATGAAGAGATTATTTAATATGAATATGTTAGAAGGTGGGTTAGTTGCAGATCATTTAAGTGAATATAATACAATTAATAATCAACAAAGTTTTGTAAAAGTGGACTTTTATGATGAGGTCAGGGATCTTCTAACCTTGTGCTCATTTCCAGAAAGTTGGGACGGATTGGTCATGGTTGTAAGTAACTCTATCTCTGGTTCAAATACTTTAAAATTTGATGATGTTGTTGGTGTTATCCTTAGTGAGGAAATGTGATGGAAAATCACTGGTGAGACATCAGGTAATGCATTGAACATGGAGAACATGGGAAGAAAAAAGGATAGAGGAAAGGGCTCAGGGAACCGAGAGAATTCTAGGAAGAGAAGATCCAAATCCAGACTAGGAAAGATAGGGTGCTATAATTGTGGGACGAAAGGACATCTGAAGAAATACTGTAGAGCTCTAAAGAAACAAAGAGATGGACATCAGGGAGGAAAATCAGGAAGCAAATGTAACAGGAGATGTGTTACAAGATGCTTTGATTATTTCTATATATAATATTTCTGAGTCTTGGGTATTAGATTCAGGGGGCTTCATTTCATGCCACACCCCATAAGAAACATTTTCTAGATTATGTTCAAGGTGATTTTGGACAGGTTCATTTGGGTGATGATGCACCATGAAAAATTGTTGGAATAAGAAAGGTAAAAATAAAGAAAAGGAATGGAAACCAATTGTTGTTGAAAGAAGTAAGAGATGTTCTATATCTAAGGAAAAATCTAATTTCAACAGGGAAGTTGGAAAGTGAAGATTGTAAATCCATATTTACAGATAAGGCGTGGAAGGTCACCAACGGATCATTGGTGATAGAAAAAGGAGAGAAGGTAGGTACATTATATTTATGTACTGGTAATACTGAATCTTCTATCTCTTTAGCTTCCACAGGAGTGGATACAACACTGTGGCATCATAGAATTGGACACATGAGTGAGAAGGGGATGCAGATACTTCACAAAATAAATTTGTTGCAATATCTTAAACAAATTGATTTGGATTTATGTGAGGATTTTGTTTATGGAAAACATAAGAGAGTTAGATTTCTCAGAGTCAGAAAAGAAAAGAAGATTGAAAGGTTAGAACTTGTGCATAAAAATGTATGGGGACCAACTCAGTTATCATCTCTTGGTGGCTCTCGTTATTATGTTACTTTTATTGATGATGAAAATAGAAAAACTTGGGTTTATTGCATTTGAAAAATATCTGATGTTTTTTATACTTTTAAGAAATGGAAAGCTTTGGTTGAGAATGAGAAAAGAAAAAGGTTGAAGTGTCTCAGATCAGACAATGGAGGTGAATATTACAACACAAAGTTTGATGATTACTGTTCATACCATGGGATTCATAGAGAGAAGACAGTTCCAGGAACACCACAATAAAATGGTGTGTCAGAAAGGATGAACAGGACAATCACGGAGCGTGCAAGGAGTATGAGATTGCATGCTGGTTTTCCCTTACAGTTTTTGGCATATGTTGTAGATACTAATGTTTACTTAATAAACATAGGACCTTCAACCTCTTCGGATGGTAAAATTCCATAGGAGGCATGGACATGTAAAAAGATAAACTATTCTTTGTTGAACACTTTTGGTTGTGAATCATTTGTTCATATTGATAAATAAAATAGAACAAAGCTTGAGGAAAAATCCAAGAAGTGTACCTTTATTGGATACGGTGTTAATGATTTTGGTTATTGCTTATGGGATTATGAAAATAATGAAATCATTAGGAGTAGAGATTTAATAATATTCAATCAGAATGTCATGTACAAAGATCAGTTGTAGGGAAAGAAACAAGAAATAGAAAAACTAGAATACACAGTTCTTGATGAGATCACTGAAAAAGAAATTCCAAAGGTACCAGAAAATAAAAATGTACAACAACAGGATCAACAGGTACCTCAAACTCTTGCAAGTGTTGTTAGAAGATATATGAGGTTAAGTAGACCCCCTGAACAATACTCTCCTTCATTGTATTATTTATTGTCGATTGATTCCGGTGAACTAGAATGTTATGAAGAGGCAATGCAGGTAGACAACAAAAAGAAGTGGGAGCAAGGCATGAAAGAGGAAATGGATTCCATGGTAAATAACTAGACTTGGGACTTGGTTCAATTTCCTGCAGGAAAAATATCATTGCAAAAATAATGGGTTTACAAGTTGAAGGAAGAAGATGGAGGAAAAAGGCGATACAAGGCTAGACTTGTTGTAAAGGGGTTTGCACAAAAGAAAGGTATAGATTTTGATGAAATATTTTCTCCTGTTGTTAAAATGACTTCAATTAGGACTATTTTAAGTCTTGTGGCAGTAGAAGATTTTCATCTTGAATA